>QKWP01001381.1:72589-102007 GCA_003550325.1 Gigaspora rosea
AAAAAAATAAAATTTGAATTTAAAAAAAACATAAAAAATAAAAAAAATATAAAAAAAAATAAAAAAATCGTACAAAGAAAAATAAAAAATAAAAAAAAACGTATAAAAAAAAATAAAAAAAAACTATAAAAAATAAAAAACATAAAAAATAAATTAAAAAAAAAACTCACCCGATTATAAATATAAGTTACGTACACAGGAATAAAAGTAAATTCCAGTTATTTCTTATTATAGAAATAACCAGAAATTACTTTTTTCCACCATCGTTTTTCTATTGTTATTTCGAATTTTATATAAAAAAAAATCAGAATAAGGCCACGCAAACTAATAAAATTGATTCTCGTCACCCGGCCGGGTCTCTTTTTTAGAGAATTTAAAATTTTTTCTATATAAAATTTTTTTTATTATTGTATGAAAAAAAATTTATAAAAATTTTTTATATTAAAAAATTTTTTAAATATAATATTTTTTGCTGGCCGGCCGGGTCCTATTTGTTTGTTCTATGTGACGAGAATCAACTAATTTAATTTGCATGGCCTAAAAAATATAATAATAATAAAAAAATGCAAATAAAAAAAACGTGTTTTTTTACTTTATTTATTTATTTTTATTTTGTTTTGTTTATTGATTTTCTTATGTTCTTACCGGCAGGTAAGTATTGAAATTATAATTTTGGAGATTATCGCAAATTATAACAGGTGGCGCCTATTATAATCTACAAAGATTATACTTTTTAAATTTTTGCACAGATTTTTTGCTAAAAATCTGCAAAGAACTGCAAAAATCTAAATTTTGAAGATATTTGCAATTTTTTAAATAAGATTCTGCACTTATTTGATAAATTTGAAGATCACTACAGATTGTTAATGTTTTTATTTTCCTGATGTAAGCTGTAAAAGAAAGCACTATCACTAGTTGTTGAAGTGCTCGGATATATTCGGGTAGTGAATGATCGGTTTGTTATTTGAATGATCAGTTGTATAATGGGTAAGGGCGAATTCGAAAGTAATTTTACAGGAAAACAGCCTTTTTAACTTACTCTTAGCTAATAATAAAACATATAGATATTGCAATGTTCTACACTTAATTATGGCTTCAAAGTAAGTTTAAAAGACCGTTTTTGTAAAAACTCATCTTGTAATAAATTTTAACGAAAAATAATTCTCAATTATGATTGGCTAATTTTGGAGTCAAACCAAATCAGCTGATATGTGCTATGGCTTTTGCTTCAGAACATTTTGTCAAATAATTCATTGCAACAATAATATATCTGTTGCCTTGTTTAGTAGATAGTAAAGGTTCTTTAATATCAATTCCAACTCGATAGAATGGATATTTTACTTCTAAAAATTGTTGATTTTGTCGGTTTACTTCATATCCTTTTCGTTGTCAAATATCGCATGTTTGAACATACTCCTTGATATCATTATACATAGTGGGCCAAAAGTAATATTCTTTTATTTTATTGTAAATAGTATTAATTCCTAAATGTCTCATTGTTTGTCATATAATGTATTTAGGATAAGGTGTTTTTGATCATATTTAATTGCTCTTTGGGGTTTTTCTTTGCTTCATTGATATAATTTATTATTTTCGATAAAATAGTTTTTGGCTTCTTTTTGGATTTGAGATTTTTGCTGTTTAGTGGCATCCTTGTCAATTGTAGAGTGTAGAGATATTGGTATAGCTGATTATATTGCTTTTCATCCATTGTCTTTTAAATATTTAGGTAGCCGTAAAAGGAAATCAGCATTTTTGTTCCGGCTATTGGCTCGATATTTGATATCAAACTAGTATTCTTGTAGAGTTAATCTCCATCTTGTAATCCTTTTATTGTTATTAATTGTACATGAGTTAAGCAACCATTGTAAGGCTTTATGATCAGTAATTAAAGTAAATCTCATTTCATAAATATAACAATGAAAGTATTTTATAGCTCAAATAACTACTAAACATTCGAGTTTGACAGTACTATAGTTTTGTTCAGCAAGAGTTAATGTTCGACAAGCATAAGCAATTACATGCTCTCAATCATTTTTAATTTGTGATAGGACTGCACCAAGTTCTTAATAAGAAGCATTAGTAAATAAAATAAAAGGTTCAAAGTAATCAGAGTATTGTAGAATAGGTGATTGAGTTAAGCATTGTTTAAACCAATCAAATACTTTTTGTTGCGGTTCATCCTATTTAAATTCTTAATCTTTTTTAAATAATTTGAGTAAAGATCCAGCCTTTTTAGAAAATCCTTCTATAAATCGGTGATAATATGATGCTAAGCCTAAAAAGGCTCTAAGTTGTAAGATATTTTTCAGAGGTGGGAGTTTATTGAGTTTATTAACCTTTTGGGAATCAGGTTTAATTCCTTCAATTCCAACTATATGGCCAAGAAATTGCATTTCATTGGTACAGAAATGGCATTATTCTAAGGTTGGCATTCTTAATAAGATTGAATACTTTCTGGATATCTTTTATATATTGTTCGAATGTTTCAGAATATATATTAATGTTGTCAATGTATACTATAGCTTTTTTTCATAACACTGGTTGTAGCACAATATCTATGAGCCTTTGAAATATAGAAGAGGCATTGCAAAGTCCAAATGGTATTACATTGAATTTATAAGATCAAATTTTGTTGTAAAGGTAGTCTTTTCTTTGTTTTCTTCTTTTACTTCTACTTGCCAATATCCAGAGGTTAAATTAAGAAAAGTAAACCATTTAGCATTTCCAAGATTATCCAACATTTCATCGATCCTTGGTAAAAGGTAAGTGTCCTTTTTAGTTGTACTATTTAACTTTCTAAAATCAACACAAAATTATAGTTTTCCAATTTTCTTTTTAACTAGAACAACAAGGAAACTCCAAGGACTTTCTGATTTTCAAATTATACTATCTTTTTCCATTAGGAAAGTGCAAAAAATCACATAATTTTTTAGAAGGGGTGGGGTCCCCAAATATCATGTTCTATATATATATAGATAGTATAAATAGCCAATCATATTGAAAAAAATCGATTTTTAGTTAATCACAGATAGTTGCTACATAGTAAAGTCTAAATTTTACTAAGCAAATCGAAAAAATTGATTAAGTAAACTTATTTAACAGGTCAAAATACACTTACTATAAAATTCATAAGTATTAGAGAAATTTTTATTATTTAACTTTTAACTTTTATATTCGTTGAATATATTTTTTTAAAAATTTTAATTTTTTCGTCGAACGTAAAAATCAAAAGTCAATTAATAAAATATTCTTCAATATTTATGAAAATTTTGTAGTAAGTGTATTTTGATCTGCTGAATAAGGTTACTTAATCGATTTTTTCGATTTTCTTAGTAAAATTTAGACTTTACTATGTAGCGACTTTTGTCGATTGTGGGGTAGCTTATTTTTAGATCAAAGATGTTTTTGAGTTTTTTTAAATTTGATTGGTCAATAGTCCTATCACTAGGGGGGAGAGGGTCAGGACCTATGTAAACCCTAATTATATAATTTACTGCACTTTCCTTATTTCAATTTCTTTTTGGATATGGTTTTGTTTAACAGGGAAGGCTCTATATGCCCTTTATTGAATAGGATATGAATCACCAGTATTTATACTATGATATACCACATTAGTTTTTTGTAGCTTAGAGAATTTTGTAGCGAATATATCTAAATTTTCTAATAATAATTGAGTTATATTCTTTCTTTGTTGTTTATCAAGATTATGTCCAATAAAGATCGATTTATTTTCAGTAATGGGAATAGAAATTTTCTGGTCTTCTTTTTTTTTATTTTTTATTTTTTTGATTTTTGGTTGTATTAGCTTGAAACTTTCGTCTAAAGGAGGACTTAAAGGATTATTAATATTTTCAATTTTTATGTTAACAACTATTTGTTCATCAAGCTGAGAAAAGGTATCTCCAATTTGGATTGTAATGTATATGGGTTCGATAGAATTTGTGTTTTCTTCTAATTCTTGATTAGAATAATAATGTTTAAAATAAATTGGATATACTGTATCAGGATCCTCAATTCGTTGTTTACAAGAGATTGGAACATATTCTATTTGATCTGCAATTCCAATACTCATGAATTCTCCATAGTAGTCAATAATAGCATGGACTTTATCTAAATATTCATTTCCTAAAACTACATTATATTCTTTGGATTCTGTTACTAGCATATTAACTAATATTATTTTGGTACCAAGTTGAATAGGAATGTTTTTAATTCTGCCTAAAGGAACAGATTTATAGCTTGTAATATCTACAACTCAGACATTACTTGGTTTATCAATATTTCGATTTATTTTATCAAGAAAGCGTTTAGTAATTACACATCCTTTTGAACCAGTATGGGAGCTTCCAGAAATTAGCTAATTTTTGTTTACTATGAGCCCACCTCACCACTACTCCACCCACCCCACCTGATACCCCAATCAGCCAATCAGATTTTACAATTATTAAAAAGTTAAATATAATATTTAATAGTAAATAACTTTTAATCTACTGTGTCAATTTCGATGATTTAACTACCAAAATGATCCTCTCAATGAGAGGATTCTAGCAAGCCCAAAATTATTAACAACTAATTACTGGATCCTAATATTGGAATAGATTTGTGTTACTATAAAAGTTTTATAATTATTAAAAAATTATAAACCATTTATAGTAACACTAATCTATTCTGATCTTAGGATTCAGTAATTAGATTTTAATGATTTTGGACTTGCTAAAATCCTCTCATTGAGCTGATCATTTTGGTAGTTGAATCATCGAAATTGGCCCAGTAAATCAAAAGTCATTAACAATTAAAAATTAATTTCAATTGTTAATAACTTTTGATCTATTAGACCAATTTCGATGATTTAACTACCAAAATGATCAGCTCAATGAGAGGATTTTAGCAAGCCCAAAATCATTAAAATCTAATCACTGAATTCTAAGATTGGAATAGATTTGTGTTACTAATAATTTATTAAAGAATTATAAACCATTTATAGTAACACAAATTTATTCTGATCTCTGGATTCTGTAATTGGATTTTTATGATTTTAGGCTTGCTAGAATCCTCTTATTTAGCTGATCATTTTGGCAGTTGAATTATCGAAATTGGCCTAGTAAATTAAAAGTTATTAACAATTGAAAATTAATTTTTAATTGTTAATAACTTTTGATATACTAGGCCAATTTCGATGATTTAATTACCAAAATAATAAATCTACAATTTTGGTTAAAAATAATTTTGTAACATTGGCCAGAATTATAAAATTTTGGCTGGAATTACACCTGATACTTCAGCTAACCCACCCATATACCGAAGCCCTCTATTGATAAGAACATTAATTTCTTTTTTTCCCAAAACTTTAGCAGTAGTAAATAATGCATCTTTAACTTGATTTTTCTGATTATTATTTTTGAGATAAAAATCGAGTTCATTCCCAATATTTCTGTAGTTTCATTATAATCTGTCCAGAGATTATAAATTTTATCATCTATATTATTGTTGTTATTATAAGTTTTGTTATCTTCTTGGTCGAGTAATAAATCAATTTCATCCATTAAGAATAAATAAACGTCTTCATTGTTATCATTAATTGAGAATTTTTGGACTTTAGTATGCTCACCTTCTGGAGATGCTATTTCTAGTTTAAATATTGTTTTTGTTGGTTGTTATCATTATTATTGTTTATTATTATTATAATTATTGTTATTATTGTTTTGGTTTGGATTATTGTTATTATTATTGTAGTTTTGATTATTATTGTTATTGGGAGGAGGATTGTTATTGTTGTTTTTAAAATTGTTGTTATTATAATTGTTATTGTTTCTTCGATTGTTATTATTGTTACGATTATTATTTCAGTTGTTGTTGTTATTATAATTGTTATTATTGTTATTTCTCCAATTTTGATTAAAACGGCAATTTCAAATACCATGTCCAATCTGTTGACAGTTGGTACAAAAAGGAGCAGAACAGTTGGCAGCAAAGTGACCAGAATGGTTACATTTCAAATAATTGTTATTTCTTTGTTGAGATGGTCTGTAATTGTTGTTATTGCTATTTCTGTAATTATTATTATCATGTCTATAATTGTTGTTATTATTATTTTGAAATAAATTGTATTGTTGTAGTTGAGAGTTTCAATTTTGGTTGTTATTTTGCATGGTCCTAGTGACATATTGAACTGCTTCCATTAAATCTTCATGTAAACTATGTTGAGGTTGAGTAGGCATAATAGGTTGGTTCAAACCAGTGTATCTTCTAAAGAATTGTAGTTGGTAGGTAGTAGGTAATAATAAATAAGCTGATAAAGAACACCTTTTGGAGTAAGCTACTTCGATAGCTTTGGCTTTGTTTACTACTTGACTAATGGTTATTGGGTTTTCTGCTTGTACAGGCATTTGAAATTCTTGTCTTAATCCATCCACAAATTGTCGAATTTTGTCTATTTCAGAATAATTATTATCAGGATCAATTCTATACTATAACTCTTCAAGAACAGAGTTATAAGCATTTACAGTTTCTCCTGGTTTTTGTTTTCCACTCCTTAAAGTATAATGCCAATGAGATACTTTAAATGGATCTCTAAACTTTTTAAAGAAAAGGTGAACAAAGGAATAAATTGCATTGGTATTATTATTCCAGTAAGTAAAGTTAACCTGATTTTGATTATACCAGGATAGAGCATTCCCTTTAAAGAAGTTAGAGACTATAGCGAGTCATCTGTTTTCAGAAATGTTATTACCAACATATACTTGAGTAAAAGCTTTAACCTATTCAACTAGGTCTTCATTCTGATTATCAAAGAAAGTAGAAAAGTTAATCATTTTATATTCCTTTGGATTAGTAGATGCAGTTGGTCTTTCGACATTATTTTTAACAAATTCTTTTAATCCTTCAAAAATGCTTTTTAAGGTATTTCAGGACTAAAGTTATCCTCTTTATTATTCTCATCTTCTTCATTATGGCGTTCATCATTATTACTTGGTCAGATAGGTACTTGTCTATTTTCTGCACCTCTTTGAGAATTGTTATTTATATATAAATTAGTCATCCTATCATCTTCATTCCAATAAAGTAGTTCTTCTTTCCGATCAGAAACATAGTTAAATTTCCTAATTGACTAACAAGACTAGAGAAAATATTATTATCAAAATAGTTATTAATATGGGGTTTATTGATAGTTGAATAGTTAATATTGGAAGATTGAGGATCGTTAGTATTATTCAAAGGATCGGAAGTAGTTTGATAGTTATTATTATTATTGGAAGTGGATGAGCTAGATTCTTTTGTAGAAAGGATAGCTTCACTATTTTTAATGTTTTCTTTTATTTGTTCAAGGATTTGTCAAGTATTATATAGACTTTGTTTTATTTGACAATAGTTTTGTTCAATTTGTTTATTTATAGTGGTTTCAGATAGATTAGATAGATGAGAGAATGTAAAGTTTTCTTCAGAGTTTTTTTCAGAATTTTCTTCAGAATTTTTTTTCAGAATGGTTTCCAAGGTTAATAGCTCCGTTGGAATTTTCTAAATTATCTAAATTATTTATTTCTAATATTTCTGTTGGTGCAGGAGAATCAAGAAATCAACAAATTTGTTGCCACTTTTCAATTACTTTTAATACAATTAAATTGAATTCTTGTAGAGGTTGGTTGTTCTGATAACGGATAGTAGTTATTAATTGATGAATATGAGGTGTTAGATCTTCAGTTATTTTTAATCTAAAAGCATCATTAAAGTAGTCAATAGTGTAAGCAGAAAGGTTTTCAGCCTTATAAGTAGGATGAAACCAATTCCAAAATCTATAAAATTCTTCGGTGATATAAAATTCATTGGTGGGATAACAAACAGGACAGCTGAGGTCAGGTCATTCACTATATCTTCTTCTACTTATTGATCGATTAGTTTCATATAGGAAATTATGATTAGCTATTCGTTGCTTGTATTGGTCAATATTTATAAAAAGTTTTAATCAAAGTAGGTAGAGAAACTATAAAGTTGGCGGTATTTAAATAGATGTTTATACTATCAGTTGATTTAATGTTATTATGTAATCTTCTTCATACAGTTTCAAATTAGCATACTGGTGTGGAGTGTAGATATGTCAAGAAAAAGATTTTTGTTATAGAATAGCAGTAGTTGGATAGAAAACACCTTGAGGATTATCCGGAGTTGGAAATTCTAGATAGTCAATAGTTTGATAGGAGGGGGCTTGGAATCCTTGGTCAATAACATTTCTTTGTCCCAAAGGTCCTTAGATATAGAGTATGATTTGCCATTTCCCAAAGAGAAATTAGAGAATTTTGAGTATTTAAACAAAATATCAATTTGCTTGGAGTTTTAGAAGTGATCTGAATTGGAGTTGATCAATAGCAGTTTTAAAAGTTCCAATTAAGTTATTGTATTCCTCGTTAGTAGGAATATGGTTTAGAAAATACCAAGCATGTCTCCATAAAATAAAACCCTTAAATTTTATAAAAATTTTATGGTGCATATAAAATGGTATAGCAAATACTTATATTAAAAAAAATTACATTTTGCATAATAAGTTAAAAACTTTTATATATAGCGAATTTATTCTCTGAATATTGATAATCATCAATCATGAAATCATATATTTGTAATACAAAGTACATAACTAGCAAATAAAATATATATGCACGTAACTTTACGATTATAATATATACTTTTCCAAACCTTGGCTGTTTTCTATATTGGCGGATCTGCAGATCACCCCAAAATTTTTAACGCATCTAAATTTGATACATATTGGAGGATCTGCAGATCATATAAGTGTGTCAGTAATTTGACACTCATATTGACCAATTAAATTTACATTTGTACATATCTGATATCAATATAAAATTTGACGCAACTAAATTTGATCTTTACATAATACAGTAATATGCAAGGTGTGCAGATTTAGTTCTGTAGTTACAATAAAAATCAGTTTTTATAATAAAAGTACTTATATGTTATAAAATACCTTTTTTTTGCATTGGGTGAAATCGATGGAGAAGGTAATACGTATTTATTCTTTTGAGTATTAAATTCTAGACGTCTTTTATTATAATACCTTGTATAAAACGTAACATAATAATTTTTGGTAGCGACGACAGTCTTGTTGGAGATCTATATTATGAAAAAAATAGAAAGAGTAATTGAGCTTGAGCAATCTCTTTGATTACTCATGATGCAGCTCTATGAAAAAAAAATTGGTGGTTGTAGCTCCAGGTTTTTTTGACCTAAGTGTAATCAATTTTTTATTCAATTTCTGACTAATTAAAAATTTATCCTGATCCATTAAGAGAGGTGCTTGAGAACTATAAATGCTAGTGAAATTAAATTAGAGTGGTGAAATGATTTCACCATTTCACCAATCACCAATCGGTAATGGTGAAACTGGTGTAACTGGTGAATTGGTGTAATTGGTGTAATTGGTGAATTGGTAAATTGGTAAATTGGTGGAATGATGAAACAGCAGAATGGTGAAATGGTGAATTTCCAGAGTCTGGAATTATTTCAGCCTGGAATTAGTTAGGTTTTGTTCAAGTTTTTACATTTTATGTTTTTTACAGACACACTTTGAGGTCAGAACTATTAACTGTTTATAGAACTGAGCAAATTCACTAATTTACTATTTTATCAATTCCTGAATTCACTGTTTCACCAATTCACCAATTCACCATTTCACAATTTCACCAATTCACCATTTCACCAATTCAATTCACCATTTCACCAATTCAACAATTCACCAATTCACCAATTCACCAATTTCACCAATTTCACCAATTTACCAATTTTACCAATTTCACCAATTCACCAAAATAAAATTTTGGTGTAATTCTGGTGAAACTATTTCACTATTTCACCTGGTGAAATGGTTTAATTTCACTAGCATCTATATTGAGAACACCCAAAGTAAGTTACCATTTCGTGATCTGGAGGTGCATATCAATTTTTTTTTTTTTTTTTTTTTTTTNTTTTTTTTTTTTTTTAAGGTGAGGTTGTGCCTCGAAGACTTTATTATTAAGTATATGTTTATATATATTATGTGATACAATATTATACTATATTAAGTACAAGAGACTCAAACACTCTTGACTATCTGTGACCTAAACCTACCAGAGCTTTCCATACCCATTATCTGTATAATCTGAATTTTTGGACTACTCTCTATTTTGTTATTCTGCTATTTACTATATTCACCACTTCTCTCATATTGCCGATCCTATACTTCCAAGTAGGTGCAAGGGCCTTGCCCAGACAATCGTAACCTCACGGTTACTTTCTAAACCTTGGTGTCCTAAGATTACCCATGCGCTGGTGGGGGCACAAGCTAAGCTTTGCCCACTACTCTCAGTAATCTTATCGTATATTACTGCAGATATGCTATCTGGATTGGTTAGCAGATACTTTCCCTAAAGGTAGATGAGCACCGGCTGTGTTGCATAACTGGCCCGAGTGAGAACCACCTCTATCCTCAGCAAGCTAGCTCTCACTCCACCTATGTGACACAGCTACTCCCAACTGGATTTTGTAATACATTTCTGTACTACTTCCAACTTCTTGTAGAGCGGTTGGTATTCTATCGTTGGTTAGGCCAGGGAGCTATATTTCGTACATTGTACTTCCCACCGGGTGGTTCGTCATTTTGTTCATATCTCCAATTCACAGATCTACCTCTATAGTAGTAGTTTCCTTCCAATTTAGGTTTGGTACCGGTGCCAGAGGTGTTCCTTATCCAGTTTAGGCGAATTCTTTACCACAGATCCCTTTGTGTTCACTACTTTTCTCACTACTCAGGTTTGTATTACAGTTGTGTCACCCTCCCAATCAAGATCCCAAGACTGCCTTAGGGTTGTTGGTGCTACCTTGCTCTTGCCCGCCAAGGAATTACTTGTGCAACCTTCATGTAACTGGACCGTTATCTATGGTGCCAACCCTCCACAATGGATCTCCTTCCGGAAATTCCTAAAACCAGATTCGTACTTCACATGGACTTTCACAGGGTCTTGCATCTGAATTTTTCCTAGAAACCGCTTCTAGTAGGATTCGAACCAAAGACCTTGGCTGTGAGGGTTGAGCATCTAGACCACTAGACTATGGGGCCCCAACCCCAATTTTTTTTTCATAGAGTTGCTTTGATCGACTAAAATTTAGAATCTGTGCTTTGTATAATAAATTTTATGGCGGTTTGCAAAAAGGTATGACCCTTTGATTTCGTGATGATGATAGCAGAAAATTTATGAGATTTTAATCCCTATTAATTATAATTTTTAATTAATAATGTTTATATTTTATTCAAAATTGTTAAGATTCTCCAAGAAGCAAAAAATCTGCTGATTTTTCATGATTTTACATGGCATCATTATCTACTGAGGTTGCAACTTTTTGCAAACCGCTATAATTCGAATAACTGTATTAACTATTCAATTAATCGGGATGATTTGTGCAATATCTTGATCACTAGCTAATTACATTGTAGCATTGAGGGAGACACTCTAAGAGATGTAAGTATATTTGAATTGATTGATTAATTGTTTGCCGATATTAAATATAAATAGATTTATACTTACAGACTAAAAAGATTTCAAGCGTCTTTCTTTAACGTGATTTGCTATTTTGGCGGTTTGCAAAAAGGTGTGATCCCGTGATTTTGTGATGAAAAATTTGATCATAATTTTCAATCAATAATGTCTGTATTTTATTTAGGATCTTTAAAATTCTCTAAGAATTAAAAAATCTACAGAATCGGCCGATTTCTCGTGATATTATGATCTGCAAAAGTTACATCTTTTAGCAAACCGCTATAATCAAGACTTTGAAAAAAAGGAGGTAATTACTGATGATTCTGTTTTTTAAAACTACCCCGATAAGATAATTTCATATCGTGATATCAGATTAGTTTTAAAAAATCAAAAATCACCAGTAATCATCTAACAATCAAGTGATTTTTTTTTCTGATGATTTTTAAAGGGAATGCAAAGTTTTGCAAACCACAATAATTTTTTTTTGAAAATTTAAAGTGCGATGTAGATTTTAAAATTAAGTTTTATTTGGCAGTTTATTTATAAATATAATAAATTAGTTAAAATTTTATATAAAGAATTTTATATTTGTCACCAAAAAACGAACTCTTTCTGATGATCACTTGTACAAATTTCTGAACAAAAGAAAAACAAAAAATTTTTTAGTAAAAGACGAAGCAGCTGCGTATAATACTAGTTTTTATAAAGGTCAACCTTTTCTTCTATTCGGAGAACTCCTTTATATATTCGACATGCAAGTCAGAAGCGTCAGTTGTGCAAGATAACTAGCAGTGGGTGCCCTTGGTACAAGAAATTCTGGTAGAAGTTTTTTTTCGTCGACGAAGGTTTTCCAGTCTGGCTAGGCGGTGAACTAAAAAATGAGTTTTTCAATACTCTCTCTAAGGTTTTTTGGTTACAAGAACATATTTGACCATATACTTTCTACCATATTCTCGCTTGAAGCAGTTTTTCTGGAATTTTTGACAGAAAGTGGGAAATTCGGCATACCCCCTCCAAAAGATCGGCATTGTTGTTCCTATCCTAATCGGGAAGAAGGCATGCAAGTTGATAAACAGGAACGGATGTGTAATGAGACGTGGCACAATGGAGTAGGCAGATCTGTGGAACTAAATTCCAGAACGTTCTTTTGTTTCTTTTATGTACATATAATACTTTGGCGAGACGGTTCTTTGCATAGTATTATATAATTTTTATAAATAGTCAGAATCAGTTTTTTCTTTTTTTGTTTTTTTCTTTTTCTGCTTCCACGTGTCAGGATTAGCTTCTTTTCTTTGTTTTTTCTTTTTATATTGGTTTTTTTTTTGTATAGTTCGTTTTCTTGGTAGTTTCTTTTTACTTTCTCCTTTTTCATTTGCCCTTTATGAAGAAGGAAGAATTTAAGGAAAGGAGTACGATCCTGATACGGCATTAGCAAACCGGCCAGTGATGTTTGGGAATCAAGTCTCAACAAGCATTGGGACCCCAATGGAGACAAATTTGTGAAATGGCAGGTCGCATCTGGGTACTTTTGTATCAAGTAAGTCTTTATTTGGGTGTAATTTGGTATACTGTATATGTACTTCGGTACGAACACCAGTCACTAGGCATTTACGAATAAATAAAGGCAGGATCATCCAGACTAAAAAAAAAAAAAAGAATTTTATATTTGCCAGATCTTTAAATTATTTAATATTTTTAACTACAGTGGCCTACCAAGGTATTGTGGACACTTTTTAAAAATTTGTATAAAGCTAAATATAAAAGGTAAAAGGCTAAAAATAAAATTATAAACTTATTAAATCTATATCTTTTAAATAAAAAAAAATTATAAAATTCTATGCAAAACTTTTTAAAATAATTAAATTTAAAAAAATTTTTAAATTTTTAATCGCGTCGATTCCCAGTTTTTAATATAGGTTTAGTATAAATTGAATACTAATTTTTAGTATATATAAAAATTATTTTTTTTATTAAGTAAACTAAATCTAATTATTAAATAAAATTTGTTCAGTATAACAAATTATACATATTGTAAAAATTTCAGAATTTTTTGAAATTTTTTCATTAAATTGCTATATATAGTAATAAAATTACCATATTTAGCAATTTTTCAATTTTTATTTAATAATTTAGCTTTTATATTTAATAAAAATATTTTGCTTAATATTTTTTAAAAATCTCTAAAAATTTAGTATTATATGTAATTTGTTATACTGAACAAATTTTACTTAATTATTAAGTTTAATTTACTTAATAAAAAAAATTTTTTATTATATAGTAAATATAATAACTAGTTTTTTAAAAATTACTAATTGTGTCTTTGTGTAATATTACACAATATTAATTAATCTTATCTATTTCAAAAAGTACTACATAGAATTTTTTAATCTTTTTTTTATTTAAAAAATATAGATTTAATAAATTTATAATTTTATTTTTAGCTTCTTAACTTTTTTATTTAGCTTTATACAAATTTTTAAAAAGTGTCCACATTACTATGGTAGGCCACTGTATTTAATTATATATAAAGATATGTATAACACAATTGTTTGTAATTAATTATGATTATATATGATTTGAACATATTTTTATTTATAAGTTAAATTATGAATACAATATTGACAATGCCCCAAATTATTAAAAAGCCAAGATAGAGATCTGTTCTAGTAGATTAAATTCTAGCCTAAACTGAAATCAAATGAATATTTGGTTTTTTTAACCGCATTAACCTCTACATAGCTTAAATGCTTGCCTACTAATAAATGCAATTATTTAGTAAATAAAGGAAAAATACCATCTTATAAAATTTTCACGAATCTAAACAGATTATTCTATATACTTCGAATAATAAGTTTTTATCTACTATATTTTTATATACCAGAATTGAATATTATATACTTATTACTATGTTCATTTAATTTCGACTATTTTCTAAAAGTAAGAAATAGGTTTTGGGTAGGAGAAATGTGTTGACTTATGTTTTGTTGTTTTTTTTTTAGTAGGGAAATAAATTTGATGACAAATTTTTTTAATTTTATCCAATCAACGTGTGACTTTTTGCAGATCAGCAGATATTTTGGGAGGTCTAATTCCACAGATCAGCGCATATACTTTATTAATTAATTAGGGGTTGCATATTTATTTTTTTAACTTGTAATAGTAATATATGGTTGTATTACCGTTAATAAGACAATCTATATTTTATTATTGAAACTAGATGAGAAGGATTTAAAGAAATAACAATTTTGACAAGACTAACAATAGCTATTCAATAATCAAAGAGATAACTTGCAGGAAGTTGTGAGTCCAATATAAGGAATATTTTGTTAGCACTTAGTGAACATTAGATAATGTGGGTGAGTTTTTATTATTTGAGTTAATAGGCTTTTTAAATAAAATTTTTTGTATATTAAATACACTATTTTTTTAGTTAATAAAAGCAGGATTGCCAAAAAAAATTTTATAACTAATATTAGTATAAAGAATATACAAAGTTAGTATATCTAAATTAATAAAAAATAGTAATTTAAAAAAAAATTTTTAAAAAATTATTAATATTAAAAATAAAATGTTTTTTTAAAAAATTATATTATAATATTAACCAAATTTTTTGAATATAAAAAAATTTAGATTTATAGTATTTTAAACTTCTAGATATTTTAATAAATGTACTAAATCTAGTACAAAAATCTAAATCCTATCTATTAATTAAAAAAAAATAATTTATATATACAGTAAAAATAAAAACAATTATATATAAAAATCTAAAATAAAAATAATTAGCCTGAATATTAAAAGATTTTATAATTTAAAATCAAAATAACTTTTCATTATAAACAGTATTAATTTCTTGAATCTTATTATAGTACTAGTATAGTACTTTTATATTTTATATTATATTTCTTAGCTTAATAAACTTTAACAAAAAATACAGCTAAACTAGATTAAACACACTATCTACCAATATTACAAAATTTATTTAATTTTAAACCAATAAATCTACTTTATACCAATACTAATTATAAAACATAATTCATACTTTTGTAAAAATTACTATACATTAGTTAAAGATTTTAAAACTATTCATATTCACAAAAAAAGTTAATTATTTTTAAAAATTAACATATTGTTACAGTACCGGAAGCCTTCTTTAATTCCAATAAAGTAACAATCACACGGCTCCTGAGATCCCTTACTTTGGGCGTGAAGCGGTGTGCAAGAGGGAAGTATAGTTTCTTTTATGTCTGTAAGAAACTATACACTTCTCTAAGGCAGTTCGGTATAAAACAACAAGAAATAATAGACAGTTTATTAATTTAACAAGAGGGCTATTCCAAAGTGTCTGTTCATTAGAAATCCCAAGAGTTTATTAATAATAAGAGAGGAGGATAATAAATATAAAGGTAAAGATAAAATACAATGTCTGGATCTACCTAAAACTAAGGAAAATAAAGTAGGTTTATATATCTCTTGAGCTAAGCGTCGCTAAGCGTCGTTAAGCGTCACTAAGTGTCATTAAGCGTCACTAAGCGTCGTTAAGCGTCGCTAAGCATCGTTAAGCGTCGCTAAGCGTCGTTAAGCGTCGCTAAGCGTCATTGAGTGTCATTGCACATCAATTTCACATATTACTATTACTAAATACAGTTATTACAAAATTTCCTTATTAAGTTCTAATTTTCAAACTAATTTCTACCAAAATTAACTACAACTTATTCTATAACATTTCTCTCCCCTTTAAGAACGAACTCCATGAGTTCTAATTTGGGGAAGGACTTGAGAAAGTTCGGCATCAGTTAACCTCGTAATCATTGTATAAGTAATATAGGTTGTTCGAGAGATATTTTCTAGAGGTCGATTAGAGAAAAGCAATTTCATCCGTCTGGCACACTTCCATGTGTCTCGGGCTCTTCTTTCTCCTTGAGTCTTCTCAATTATTGATTGAATATCTTCATGAGCATCAGGGTACTTGTCTATAAGGTTACCAAGATAATAATAAGCTTCGAGCAGCTTAGTCTGGTCTTGTCTGTTTCTAGTTCGAGTTTTAATTCGTTTGAGAATTTTCTGCAATTTCTCTTGATACGTTATTCCAGTATATAGAGGAATAGATGTCTGAGTTAGAGGTCCACAAGGTTGAATAATATCTTGTATAATTTTGGTTAATTTCCCAGGTAATGGAGCAGGAGTGTCTTCTTGGGGATTAGTAGTTGGAACAGTTAATGTTTCTTCCTGTATGTCTTCCAGTTCCAAGTTTGGGTTTATTTCTTCTGTGTCATTTACTCCTGGTGAATTAATTTCTAACTGCTCTGTGTCTTCTAGAGTGTTCAGAAAATTATTTGAGTCTGGCTCAAGAAAAGAAGTAATTACATTAGTAAGGTCAATAGTCTGAGTGGTATCATTATTATCACATAACCATACACATTGTGATGTAATCCACAATGCATAATTTTGGGCGGCATTATCTTGTTTCCATGTCTGAAAAAGGTATTGGAGGGCTAACAAGGTTTGAGGTTGCAATGTAGGGGTAGTCATTTTTGGGAAAATTCCAAAAGGGGTAGTTGTATAAATACATTTTGAGGTTTTACGAATTAAATTGTGTGTTTCATCCCCTTGTAGATCAAATTTCTTCTAGAAATTTCTAGGGGAATCAATAACAACTACTGGTTCCCAAGTTTGTGGCTCGTGATATTTAGCAAGACGATCACTATTATAGTATTTTTGTAAAATTTTTCCTTCTATTGTCCGTAATTTATAAGCACCATTGTCTAATTTCTCATGGATAAGAAAAGGTCCAAATCTTTTATCTTCAAATTTGGCTGAGCGAGAGGCTTCTAGTTCCTTTCTTTGTATCCACACTTTATCACCAATTTTAAATGTCTCTGTTCGAATATTGGCATCAAAACGGGCTTTTTGTTTTTGCTGTGATCGTTCGGTATTTTGTCTGGCCTGATTCTGGTAGTTTGGTAATTTCTCTATTAAATCATAAGCGCGTTGGAGGATACTTCCTTGTAAGTCTATTTCATTATTACTTTCTACAGGTTCTACGGGAAAAAGTGCTTCGATTGGTAAGGTAGCATATCTTCCATATATAAGTTGAAAGGGAGTATATCCTGTGGTAGCATGTCTTTTTGTTCTATATGCTAAGAGAACAGCAGGTATATGCAAATCCCAATCATCATCTCCTTTCACTTTTGCAAGTGATTCACACAATGTTCTATTAAATCTTTCCACCATCCCATTTGTCTGAGGGTGGTAGGGAGAAGAGAATTTGTGCTTGATAAGAAATTTCTCGCAGAGAATTCTAATAGTTTCGCTAATAAAATTGCGACCTTGGTCTGATAAGATAATTTTTGGAGTTCCATGTCTACAGATTATCTCTTCAAAGATAAACTGAGCGAGTGTATTAGCACTAGCATCTGGAACAGCACGAGCTTCTGGCCATCGTGTCAGGTATTCGGTAGCGACAATAATATATCGATTGTTTTGTTTAGTTATAGGCAAAGGGCCTACAAGGTCAATTCCAACACGTTCGAAAGCTCTTCCTATTTGTATAGGGTGTAAAGGTTCTTTCCTATGACCTTTTTGTCTTCTTTGGCATTCCTCACAAGTCTTCACATATTCTTGTATATCTCTATACATTTGATCCCAATAATAGCGGTCAGATATTTTATAATACATAGCGTCAGTTCCCAAATGTCCAGCAGTGGGGTGCTTATGCATCATATATAATACTGGTTCAACTTCTGTCCATTTTATAACTCTAAGTGGCCTGTCTGGGTTCCTTTTATTCTTTTTATAGAGAAGGTGATGTCTAACTTCAAAGTATTTAGCCTGGGTCATTAGTCGTTTTTGTTCTTGGTCAGTAAATCCATCTGGAAATTGGTCTGTGTCCAAATAGTGGTAAAGATTATGATATTGGTCAAGATTCATATAATTTATTAGGTACAATGGTCTGAGTCGGTAACCGAGAGAGGGCATCAACATTCGAATGAATTCGGCCTGGTTTATGAATAATTCCAAAATTGTATGGTTGGAGCTTCAAGATCCATCTTCCAATTCTTCCTTTGGGTTCAGCAGTACGTAACCATTTTAATGCTGAGTGGTCTGTAACTAAGATGAATTTTGTAGCGCCTAAATATTTGTGAAAATGTTCTATGGCCCATACAACTGCAGCACATTCAAGTTCAGTTGCTGCATAATTCATTTCTTCTTTTCGCAAACTTTTACTAGCATAGGCAATCGGGTGTTCTTTTCCATTCCTATCTAGTTGGCTTAGTGTGGCACCAAAGCCATTATAAGAAGCATCGGTAGCAAGTATAAATGTCTCTTTAAAATTGGGGTAGGCTAATATAGGAGCAGTAATGAGTCTAGATTTTAATTCTTCAAAAGCTTTTTGTTGTTTGTCTTGCCAGTGATAGGGTTCATTCTTTTGTAGAAGAGAATTCAAAGGGCGAGCGATTGATGAAAAGTTTTGAATAAATTGGCGATAGTATCCCGCAAGTCCAAGGAAAGATCGAAGGGCTGTAAGGTTTTTAGGAGGTTGAATCCGTTGGACAGCTTCTACTTTTTGAGGGTCAGGGGCGATACCGTTAGCAGAGATTAAGTGTCCAAGAAATGGTAGTTGGTGCATCCAGAAAGTACACTTTTCTATATTAAGTCTGAGTCCTGCTTGTTTAATTCTATTAAATACTCTTTTTAAATGGGTTAAATGTTCATCAAATGTTCTCGAATAAACAATTGTATCGTCTAAGTACACAACTACAAATTTCCATGCAATTCCTTTGTATACACAATCCATCAGCCTTTGAAAAGTTGCAGGAGCATTGCAAAGACCAAAAGGCATTACATTAAATTCATAAATTCCGTATCGTGTAGTAAAGGCAGTTTTCTCTTTGTCACGGGGGTCCATGGCAACTTGCCAATATCCACTCGCAAGATCGAGAGTAGAGAACCAAGAGCATCCTGTAAGCAGTGTTGTACATGGGACAGTTGGGACATACGTTGGGACATTTTGGGACATTCTGGGACAATTTTATAAATTGAAATTACTTAAAATTTTATTAAGATAATCTAATTAAATTTTTTTTAAAAATGTGTTCAGCACTTAAAGAAATATATAATCATATATTTTTTTAAATTAATTTATTAATTATTAAGGCTTGGGACATAGTTGGGACACTTGGGACGCTGGGACGTTGGGACGTTGGGACATACCAAAAAAAGGCTGGGACAGTGAAAATGTACAACACTGCCTGTAAGGGCATTAAGCATTTCATCAATGCAAAGTAGAGGGTAAGCATCCTTTCTGGTAACAGCATTTACTTTTCTGTAGTCTACACAGAATCATAATTTGCCATTTTTCTTTCATACTAGAACAACAGGTGAGGTTCAAGGGCTATCAGAGAGTTGAATGAGTTTATGTTCTAACATTCTTTGGATTTCTTCTTGTATAAATTCTTGTTCATTAGGAGGTACAGAATAAGGGTGGGAACGAATAGGGTGTACATCCTCAGTATAGATTCGGTGAGTAACCAAGTTGGTTCGTCCTAGCTCAGTTATATCATTTGCAAAGAGGTCTGCAAATTCTTCTAATAATTTCTGAAAAGCTGTGCCTTTTTCTTTATTAAGTGGTCCAATATTTAAAGAGGTCTGGGTCGATAGGGTATATTCTTCATGTTCAAGGGTAATAATATTTACAGGTCTAGGTATAAGGGTCTGGTCTGGGTCAACAGGTAGTTTATGATCCTGCCTAGGATTCTCTAAAAATTTTGACAGAGTGCGTCCAAGGCATTTGCCCATTGGTGAGCATTTTGGGCCTCTTCTTAGAAAAAGCATAGTAAAGCAGCATTGGTAGTTTCCAAGGTTTCAATTCTTGCTTGTAATTGTTTTATCAATTGGTCTTGTTGTTGTACTTGTTGTTGAAGATGATAAAGCTGTGAATCATCACCTATTTTCTTAATAGTTTCTTCAGTAGGTGGAGAATAAATTTCTGGGTCTGGAAGTTTGCAATCATCACAATATCCTTGATTTGCATTCAATTTCTCTTGGTGTTTAACATGTAAACATTCCTGGCAGAGGTCAACAGGAACTGTAAAGTTTCTTCAAAGTACAGCAAGGGCATACTTCTGGTCATAGTCTGGGTGGCTAGTGTCGAAGGATTCATCTAAAATTGCTTGTAGCGGGTTAATATCATTTTCTAATAATAAGTCTGATTCAGCTTGCAAAATAAGTTGCATTTCCTCATAGCTCCAAGGTTGGGTTATGCGGTTAGAGGTTAGAGGTTCTAAAGCCTGGGCGATGGTCTGGTCATTTTCGTCCAAGAGAATCTTTGCAAGTCGGTAAATTCTGGTCTGGTTCATTTCATAATGGTGTCCGGCATTCTTTGTTGATTCAGTATACCATTTGATTCGGGTCCAGAGGTTATAGTTAGGATTATACTGGATATCCTAGCTAGCCTTGTAAGCATAGAGGTGTTCCAATTCACAAAACCATAATTCTTCTTGAAGACTGTCTAATTGACACATTCTAGATCTTGTATCCGCTTTATTACATACTTTACAATTAACAAGCATTCCACGTCCTTCACCTTGGGTGAAGAAATGAATGCTCCTAGGGTCTTCTCGGTCTAGAGCACAGTGAAAGTCAGAATAGCATCCAGGGCATACAAGTTTCTCTTCAAGAAGTCTAAGGACTTCAGGTCTGTTAGGAACTCTACATTGACAACAATGGTGGGTACGGCGAGTGCTATGGTTAGGTAGGCGATTACTATCAACTTGATCAAGAGTACATCCACACTGGTAAACCAAATTTTGTCTTTTCCAAGTGGCAAGAGGACAGTAGGCTTCAATATGTCCTAACGTACTGCATCCTCTGCAGACATTATTGGGGCAGTCCCTATATAGGTGGTTGGAGTCATGACAAGTAGGGCAGGTGGTACGTCTTGGGGCTTGTTTAGGGCATTTAACAGCGATGTGGCCAAATTCCTGGCATCGATTACATTGGTTGGTAGGACAATTTGCAAAGAGGTGGTCAGGAGAACCACAATTTCCACAGACACGCTGTTTAGGAGCTTTTCTGTTTCTACGGCGAGAATGATAAGTGGTCCATTCATTTTCTTCTAGTGAAAGAGATTGGTCTGAGTCTTCTCGATCGAAAGTATAAGCTTCTCGAGGGTATAAGTATTCTGGTTCATAAAGGTCTAATTCATCTGGTGCAGTCACAGTGGGTTGACTGGGTAGAGGTTGGTTACTTTCATAAGTAGTAGGGATAGTATGTTTCTTGTTTTCCCATTTAAAAGTATAATAGCTATTTTTCCAATTATAATTTGCTTCAACTTTTTGATTCCAGTCATTGCCTAAGAGAAGAGAGTAAGAAGTAGTGTCTACTACTTCTACAGTACGAGGGATAGTAATATGATCAATTTTAATTGGCAGGTCTTTTATAATCCCTAAAGGTCGAGTGGAAGTTCCAACTGCAGGAACAATAAGGCTGTTAGAGGCCTGTTCAATAGTCAATCCAAGTTCCTTGACTGCCTTGTGAGCAATCATACTAATTAAAGCACCACTATCAATAATAGCTTGATAGGGTTTATTCTGAAGAGAGACATTACATTTGACAGGTGTCGTATATGCAGGGGTTTGAACAAGATTAGCATTTTTGGCTTCCTCATAAAGGTGAGTAGCCAAGGCACCTCGGATAGATGGATTATTGAGTAGTGTTTTCCACTTGCTAGCAGTAAGAGAGGGTGTTTGAGTCTGATTTTGTGTAAGATAATTAACACTTCAATGATAAGGAGAAGAAGATCGATTAGAGGAGTTTTGGTAAGAGTGATAGTTATCATTACTTCGGCTTATATAATTATTATCTCTAGATTGGCTTCTAGGACGAGAATTATTACGACTGCGAGAATGGTCTCGGTTATTGGAATAACGGTCAGAGGAGCGACCATTCCAGTCCCTATTTTGATTATTATTTCTATTCCGGTTATTGTTATTATTATTACAATGAGAATTGGATCCTTGTCGTTGGTCCTGTTTTCTACTATTACAATCACGAATAAAGTTCCAGTGCGCCCACAATAATAGCAGATAGGAGGATCTTTCATTCGAGGGGTTTGAGCACGGTTGTCGGCATAATTAACAGAAGAGGTAGGTGTGGTCTGTGTCTGAGCTAAATTGATACTTAGCTTAGCAATTTGGTCTGTAAGTTGTTGAATAGCTTGGTCGGTATTGGTGGTGGGGTAGTCATTAATTTTCCAGTTTCCTAGCGGAGAGCTACTTCAATAGCATTGGCCAGGGTATTAGGTATAGCAGCTTGAACATTAACTGCATACTCAGTATATAAGCCTTGAATAAAAAGTTGTTTAACAAAGTCAGCAAGAAAAACACCGGTTGGGTACACTTTCTTTTGTAATGTACGAAATCGGTTGACATATCCATCCACAGTCTCTGTGGGTCCTTGCTTAATCTCGAAAAGTTGTTTTTGCCAAAGGGCCTTTTGCTTAGTAGTATAGAAACGTGCCTTAAAAAGATGCTGGAAACTTCAGTCCTGGTTATGGTCATCATTAAAAGCATTGGGTACCGGGTTTAAAGCGGTATACCAGTCTAGAGCAATACCTTTCAGGTACACAGGAGCAAGTTGAAGTTTCCGTTCAGCACTCCATTGGTTAGCAGTAGCGGCTCTTCAAAATTCCTTCAGCCAGTCAGTAGGGTCTTGGGTTCCGTCACCGTAAAAATCTGCAACAGTAATAAGAGTTTTCTCAGAGCCTTGCTCAAGAGCATTGGCAAGATCAGTTATTGCTTGCGCAGCATCTTGTAAAGCTTGATCACCCATTAGATTTTCTGGTTGGTTAGGAGGTAAGATAGGGTTTAATTCTTCAACAAGAGGTTGTAAATTTATTTTCTCAAATTGTGGAGGAGAGTCAGCTTTAACAATAGTAGCGTCTTGGTTTTGAATATAATGGTCGAGAGGGTCAATTAAATTTTGGTTGTTAAGAGAAGGGGTATTGAGTAATGGAGGTGTATGGCGTGGAGTAACGTTTATATCTAAATTAACAGTTGGGTAATATTCAGTTACAAGAGGAGATGGAGGAACAGTTGTGCGAGCAGGAGAAAAGGTTTGTTGTAAATAGCGAAAGAAGCGATTTCGTGGAGGAAGAGTATTTTCTTGAGTATAATGATATGGAATTTCTGAGATAGGTGAAGAAGGAAGTGCAAGGCTTGGAGGGATTGGTATATAAGTATTAGTGGAAGAACCAACACCAGTATCAGCTAATTGTTCAGGTCCTAAAGTAAATATAGATCTGGGTGGAGAAACGTCAAAATTTAATTCATTTCTTCCTAGTTGATTTTGAAAATCGAATAGAAGGTTTTCAGTCCTTGGTCGAGTTAAAGCAGGTATAGAAGGTAAGAGGTCCTCAATGTGAAGATCAAGTAGGGTAGCTTCAAAATTAAGAGGTAAAACAGGTGCAAGAGTATAGGGAGTGTATGCAAGAAGTAGACCAGCAATAACTTCTTTTGGGTCTAATAGGTCGTTGTTATAGCGGCAACTAAAAACAATATCTCGAGCAGCAGCTTTAGCAGTATTATAATCAGTAGCAGCAACTAAAATACAGTAAGAGTCATTTGTCTTTAGTGAATATTGGGTAGCAAAATAATTGTCTCAATATGTTCCCCAAAATCGGCGAAAGGGACGGTATAAATTAGCAACAAGGTAACAGATGGTACAGGATAAATCAGGATGGTAGGCTTGCAAAACGTCTACCGCAAGTGAGGAAGGGTGACTTGTTTCGTGTACTTCAATTTGTTCTAAGTATAGTTCATATGCTCTATTCATATAGAGAAGACAGTTCCCGAGTCTTAAGGAAACTAATAAAGAATAATAAAATGTATCTCCAAAAATAAAAGGTTAGTAGTAAGTTGTTAACAAAATTTTTAATCTTCAAAATATAGTAAATAGTTAATATCCAACAAAAAGAAAATTCCAAGTAAATAGTAAGAGAATAATAAGAGTGCAATTAAACAGCAAGAGAGTTAGTAACAGCCAAAAATAAAAATTTCTGCCAAAGTAATAATAAGATTTCCAAATTCTTCAATAATATCCAATAATTTAAATAGGTTTCCGCCAGAAGGCACCAAATGTTACAGTACCGGAAGCCTTCTTTAATTCTGATAAAGTAACAATCACACGGCTCCTGAGATCCCTTACTTTGGGCGTGAAGCGGTGTGCAAGAGGGAAGTATAGTTTCTTTTATGTCTGTAAGAAACTACACACTTCTCTGAGGCAGTTCGGTATAAAACAACAAGAGATAATACACAGTTTATTAATTTAACAAGAGGGCTATTCCAAGGTGTCTGTTCCTTAGAAATCCCAAGAGTTTATTAATAATAAGAGAGGAGGATAATAAATATAAAGGTAAAGATAAAATACAATGTCTGGATCTGTCTAAAACTAAGGGAAATAAGGTGGGTTTATATATCTATTGAGCTAAGCGTCGCTAAGCGTCGTTAAGCGTCGCTAAGCGTCATTAAGCGTCACTAAGCGTCGTTAAGCGTCGCTAAGCGTCATTAAGCGTCGCTAAGCGTCATTAAGCGTCGCTAAGCGTCATTAAGCGTCGCTAAGCGTCATTGAGTGTCATTGCACATCAATTTCGCATATCACTATTACTAAATACAGTTATTACAAAATTTCCTTATTAAGTTCTAATTTTCAAACTAATTTCTACCAAAATTAACTACAACTTATTCTATAACAATATAAAATACTAAAAAATAAATACAATACCAATTAAAAAATAATACATTTAACTATCAAATAAAAAAATATATTTTTATATAAATTTAAATACTAAAAACTTTTATATAAAACTTATACCTTTATATATACATAATTAATCCCTATTTATAATTACTTTTATTTTTAACCCTTATATCTAATTTCCCTAAAAACTCTATTCATATTCATTAATCGCTATACCATATGAACAAAACTATTCCATAAAAAATAAAATTCAATAATTACAGCCGTCCACATTCACATGATCTAGTTAATAATATAAAAATTACTTTTTAAAAACTTATTTTTTTGTTATTCAGTTTTTTTTTCTTAGTATTTATATACTAAATTAACTGTAATCTTGTATAGAATTAAATATTTTTTATGCAAAATTAAATATTTTGTACTAATTTGATAATAAATTGGATATTAATCAACTTAAATACTTTTTAAAAGCAATAAATGATTTATAATATTGTACAAAACGAAAAAACAATGTATTTATTTTGGTTTATTGATAGAAATGATTGTATGTTCACATGGTCTAACCTTTAACATTAAAAAAAAAAAAGTATATTCAGGTTTAGAAAATCGATTAGAAAAAACAATAATTCATAATCCCCTGGTCAAGACAGGACCCCGAACAATATATATAGAGGTTATATTGAAATTTTGGCTAAAAAGATTACTTTTTTACAAAAATGTTATATTTAAAAAGTGGATATTGGTCAAAAGGTTATATTTAAAAGTGGATAAAAACTTTTAATGTTATATTATTAAAAGTGGATATAATTAATAAGTTTTAAATAGGCTATATTTAAAATTTGGATAAAGAAAAAATTTTTTAAAAAAATCTTTTTTTGAAAAAAATTTTTTTTTAGTAAAAAATTTTTTTTTGGAAAATTTTTTTTTGAGAAAAATTTTTTTTTGAGAAAAAAATTTTTTTTAAAGAAAAATTTTGAAATAAATTTTTTTTGAGAAAAAATTTTTTTTTGAGAAAAATTTTTTAAAAAAAGTATTGTTATATTTGATAATTGGTTAAAATTTATTAAATATTAAAGCTTATATATAAAATATGGTTAATTAGTTCTAATAAAAAGTGGATAAAATTTTTAAAAAGTTTATATTAAAGCTAATGTAACCTTTATATGTATTGTTCGGGGTCCTGTCAAGACCCAACCCTGAACCGATAAACTACCGGTTTTCTGTAATACCTAGTTAATATCTATATATAAGCGAAGTCACGATATCAGAACCAATCAAAAGCATGTGAGACTTAGAAGGAAATCCATGTTTCTAAATTTTTAACCGGACTTGGTCCTTGAAATTCAACAAACTATAAGCCTGAATTCTCTCATATGAGATCAGATGCGAAACCTACAAAATGGTTACACTGCTGACGATATTCAATCAATTTCCTAATAAGTAACGGTAATCCACGTTTTGTGTAGAATATGTTTATATAAATAAGAAACATTCTTGGAATAAACTCATGTATATATATATCACCTCAAAGTTTAATTTGAAATCCTCTTTTATAATCTTTTTATTTTCAGAACTGTATATAAGATATAAAATGGCGCAGCTTCTTGCGATAGCACGTAATATATATCTAATCGATCCAGTAACAGGTACATACAAAGAATACAATAATGAAGATTGGTCTTCAACGGTCTCTGGTGCACTCATTCCCTCTACTCGTAAAATTTACGTTACCACAACGTTCAACAATCTTTGGGAACTTTCTTTGGCCGACAATAATATCCGAAAAATAAGTTGGGATGGATGGAGTGCTTGTAATACTTTAGTTGCAGTTCCAGATGATCCAAACGAATGTACTTACAAATTATTCGCATTCTGCCATAAACTTTGGTTAGTCGATGATCCTAATACTGGTCATTGTATAGATTTTTTGGGTGGATATACGGATATTTGGGCTCGAGTTAATGCAGCAGTAGCTGTAGGACAAAAAATTTTTGCTACAACTTCGGCTAATAATTTGTGGACTGTTGATATTGTTACTAAGGAAACAAAAAAATTGGGTGGTGGGTCGGATAATTGGTCGAATTGCAGAGCTTTGGCCAATGTTGGGGGTAGGTTGTTAGCATTTTGTCTTGGATTATGGGAAGTTAATACGAATAACGGAGATTATACACCATTTTTTGATAAAGATTCAGAAGAGGCTAATAGATCTTGGTTAGGGACAAAGGCGGTTACTGTTATTGATACCTGTGTTTATGTTGTGGTAGGAGAACAATTGTTGGCGTTGGATACAGTTAGTAAGAAAATCAAGGAGGTTAGTAAGGATAATTGGGGTTCCACGAAAGCTTTGTTCTCTATCAAGCAATCTGATGAACCTATTCTTTCCACGCTTTAAACAAGAGATCTACTTATAGCAACAATGTTTGCACATTTTCATTGTCCTTTCTATAAAAAATAGGAGTAAAAACAAAAGGTCTTACATTAGTTAGTTTTTTATATTTTCTTGTATCAATTATATATTTTTTTTTTGTAATTTAAGATATTATATATGAAATTTAATAGAATAATTCATTTATATTCAGTGCTATTGAGTGTATCATTCAGACGTTATTATTAACATTGCCACAGTCACATCTCTCTATATTGGACCAGCTGCTCTGGAGATGGTTGTTCGTTATAGAGTGAATAGTTGGCGTCAAAATTACCGAATTGCGATATTGTATTGCATTATTGTCGTATTATTTACATTGTTAAATCGACAATTAATATGCAGGATCTTGCAAACTAATTTTGGCGTTAACTATACATTGATTAAGCACAAGATTTCTATTTCATCGAGGCATTACTTTAAAAGTATCAGAGACTGTTAAATTACTGCTATTAAAAGTCTTCGAATATTGGTTACCTTTAACAAGCCCTCATTTGCATATATAAAAATGCCATAAAAAGAATTCATCTTTGAATTTAGAAATCTGAAAGAATGATATCAGTAATTTATAATTTTTAAATTTAAGTGTTTCTTTATCCGTTCGTAATAATTTTTAAATTCAGATATTAAAATATATTTTTATTAGGATTAATGATTTTATAACCGTAGGTTACTGTAACCCATAACTAAGCCTATGTACCCAGGTATAAATCACCAACTGGCTCTTAAAACTGGTAGAGAGTACACGTCATGGGGGTACACGAGTCTGTTTTTACGGTAGTTTTTTGTAATTAAATAGTATATAATAGTATTTAGTAATTTATTAGCATTGTCTTTGTTTTTGAATACCATAAATAAGCTGCTTCGAAAATAAGCTACCCACCAAAAAACCTAACAACTTGTTTCACCCGAAATAAGCTACCTTGCTTTTTTTGAACCAAAACAATAATAAAATTTTTGTTATGTAGGCCAATTCTATTTTGACCCGGGTTAAAGTGACCCCCCTCTTAGATTTAGGGATAGTGTGAGCCGGAATTATATTAATAATAACCAGAATTATGTTCATGCCGGCTAGAGGTTTGTTAATATAAAAATACAGCTATTATTAACATAATTCCGGCTCACACTAACCCTAAATTCTAAGAGGGGGTCACTTTAACCCAGGTCAAAATAGAATTTCCCTATTATGTATATACTTACCCTCTGAAAACTATCTATTGCCCGCCCTTCTACCATAAAATATATATGCCCACTACTCTTCCACCTGTAAAAGGTTCTTCTGAAAAGATCCATTTTTCCACCTATACATCTATTATCTGCTCATAAAAAACCTATTCATCTAGAAAAAAAAACAAAAAAAATAAAATAAAAAAATAAAATAAAAATAAATAAAATAAATAAATAAATAAATAAAATAAATAAATAAATACACCTTAACATTTAAAAAAAAATAAATAAATAAATAAACAAATAAAAAATAAATGAATCAATTTTGTTTTCTTTTTTTTGTCTTTCTTATCTTTTCTTATTTATTTTAGTATGTTTTTGGTTGTTATTTTAGGTTTAATAGTACTTCCCCTTTTTTTACTTTCTATTTTCATAAATTTTGTTTTTTATAAAATTTGAATCTATATATTTCTTAACCTAAAAAGGACCCCGAATAATCTATGTGAGATTATATTTGAGTATCATAGTAAAACTTTTTTTAGTTAGCAC
>QKWP01001381.1:105486-138946 GCA_003550325.1 Gigaspora rosea
ATAATTAATTTATTAATATATTCGAATATATTTTTGAATATTCATAAATATTATGAATATTCATAAATATTATGAATATTCATAAATATTATGAATATTCATAAATATTACGAATATTCATAAATATTTTGAATATTCATAAATATTATGAATATTCATATATTCATAAATATTTTTTTTTTTTTTTTTTTAAATGTTAAAGGTGAGACCTTGCTTTTATTCATAAATATTTTAAATATTCATAAATATTGAATATTCAATATATGAATATTATGAATATTCATGAATATTATGAATATTCATAAATATTATGAATATTATAAATATTCGTCTGTCCTATTTTAGAATAGCCAATCACAGTACATATGCTGGTTACACCATATATATTTATGTTACACAAAGGCCCAGTGCATTGTTTTTGCAAAAATAATTTTTAGTTACACACTACTAATGTTGTGTAACGTTACACAAATCTTATTTTGGTAATTGTTTTACATATACAGTATATGTATTATTGCTTCGAATATGAATATTTAATATTTATAAATATTCATAATACAGTATTTATGAATATTCATAATATGATATTTATAAATATTTATAAATATTCATAAATATTTATGAATATATAAATATTATGAATATTCATAAATATTTATAAATATTCATAAATATTTATGAATATTCATAAATCTTTATGAATATTCATAAATATTATGAATATTCATAAATATTTTGAATATTTATGAATATTTGAATATTTATAATTTATATTCGAATATTCATAAATCTTTATATATTCAAATATATTTATAAATATAGTATATTCGAATACAAGCACTAAGCCTGACCAAACTTATGATTGAGTTTGAGTTTAGTATAAAGTTTTAATAATAAAATTTAGAGTTTGATTCTGGTCTGAACCAGACCAAACTTGGACCCAAACCTAGAATCACTAGTTCATATGAACACCAGACTGAACCTGAACATGTTCATGAACTTATGAACTAAACCTGAACTGAACCTGAACCGGCTCTAAAAGTTCAATACTAAACCTGATTCTGAACATGTTTTAAAAAATGTTCAGGTTCAGGTTCAATACTGAACCTGAACCTGAACCTGAACTTGACCTAAGTTCAGTTCAGTTCAGGTTCATAGGAACACTACTATATACGCATATATATAAATTACTATAGATTACTATAGTAAATTATATAGTAAATATTGTTAAAAAAAGTTACTATTAATAAATTTTTTTATTTTATCAATAAAATAATCAAAATAATTTTATTTTTATTAATCTGGTAATCTAATAAGTATATTAAGTTAAAAAAATCAAAAATTGATTTATACAAAAAATATTTGAATTAGAGCTATTTGAGGTACAAATCTTTTTGAACCAGACTATACCTACTTTTCAAATATAAACTTTTTTTAAAAAACGGCCCTCCATTAATTATTTTTCAAATATGACATCACATAGATTATTTGGGGGTCCTACTTAGAGATAGATAAGGAAGATTAAAGAAAAGTTGGCAATCTTGATAGGTATTACAATTGTCTGCTAGTGACAGGAAGGCACATATTCTTAGTAAGTTAAGAATCCAAATTGAGGCTAAGAATCACTAGATAGGTTGCATCTGGATGTAAAGTTGTATAAGCTTTTTGTTAAAGTAGATTTGTAACTTTTATAAGCAGTCCTTTATATAATAAAGTCTATAGACACAGAGGGCTGGATTGCCAAATTGAAAAAAAAATAAAAAATAAATGAAATATTTAAAAATTAAATTAATAATAAATTAAAAAAAAATTAAAGTAATAAATTAAAAAAAAATTAAATAAAATTAAAATTTAAATAAAATAAATTAAAAAAATCTAAAAATAAAAATAAAAATAAATAAAAATAAATAAAAATAAGGGGCATGCCATTTATTACATAATATTTTTTAATTAGTAGCCACCTCTACCCATGTATGGTGTGATCATTTTATCTAATTCTAATTGATTAATATAATATATAGACATGATCACTACCTTTGACCATTTATTTATGGTAAAAATTACGTAATAAATGGCATGCCCCTAAAATGTACAAAAAAAAATAAATTAAAAAAAATTTAAAAAAAAGTTAAAAAAAAAAAGAAAGTTAAAAAAAAGTTTAAAAAAGTTAAAATAAAATAAATATAAAAAGATCCAGGTTTGCTAAAATGCACCTATAGTGTTTTATACCATGTTATACAAAACTATTAGAATAGCCAATCAAAATTTAAAATCAAATATAACATAAAATTTTGATTTTTTTGGTTATTTTTTAAAAAAACATTCATATTTCAAAAGTTTGCTTATGAAACCACCTTTGGGACTCTAATAAAAAAAAATTTTTGCTAAATATTGTATATAACAATGCCCTAATAAAATCCCAGGCCTTACCCTAACCCTAAGGTAATAAAAATTTGTTTTTTTTTATAAAAATTTATTTTTTTGTTTTTGTTACATAGATTTGCAAATCTAATTTAATTATAGTGTAAAAACCATAGTCGCATTTTATAGTATCTGAAAAAATCTGTTTAAAAAAAAATAAATATATAAGTAAAAAGAATAAAAATATAAAAAAATTAAATAAAAAAATTAAAAAAAATCAAAATCAAAAAATTAATTAATTAAAAAAAAATTAAAAAAATAAAAATATATTAAAAAAAATCGAAAAAATAATTAATAAAAAATCAAATAATAAAAAAAAAAGAATTTAATAATTTTGCACATGTGTATAGTAGCGCACCTCATATAATTTGGTATAATGTAAAATCAAACAACTAAAATAATTTTTTTTTGGGCTTTTCTATATATCTCTGGCCAGAGATATATAAATTATATATCTCTGGCCTATTGACCAATCAAAACAAGCAAAGGTCACGTGACGCACCTTTCCGGATCATCAGTTGATCAGAAAAGTTTGTGCAATCCGAAATCTGACCACTAACTTCCAATGATCGAACTGATTATATGTATATATGCATATGTTATATTTATTTATTATTGTCGCGGATCATAATGAAATCGGATTAAAATGAATTGTGGGTTTCTATTGTAACCCTCTAAAACCCATTTATACTTGTTTAATATAAACTCTACTCCAAACTAACATCTAATCTTAACCCCTAACCCTAAAGAATGCACCCCAAAAAATTTATTTTTCGATGACTTTTCAATTTTTTTATACTATACATATTTCACTTTAATCGGATTTCTTGATTATTTCAAAAAAAAAAATTTTGCATATTTATTATGATAATTTGCAAATACGTATCATTCTAAATCTACATTTACACAGCAGTTTGCAGACTCTTCCTGCTAATCCTCTGTATACAAATGTTTCTGGAAAATTTTTATTAAAACAGCAGAAACTACATAGATAGGCTTTAAGAAACACACAAAAAGTGACTAAAGGAAAAGAAAGGTTGGAAAAAACCACCTAGGGTTACTTAATATAAAAATACTCTGGCACGCCAAGAAGCTTGGAAAACACAAACTTTCTAAAGACTTTACGAGTTAGCCTAAAACTAAGGAAAACTGGGGAATTTGGCTAGACCCTGTACTGCCGATCACTAGGTCCAAAACCAGAAGTAAACAAGTAAACAAACACGTATACTAATCAGGTCTGGGGCACCTACAGCAAAACAACAAGTTGCGAACCGGTTACTATAATTACAAAGTAGTCACGTGCCGCTTAGCAGAAATTAGAATATCAAAAACAGAAAATTCGAATCAGGATCGATAGCATAATCAGAATCTATATAAGTAGAACATTATGGAATTTCTGAACAAATTTAAGGATCTTTTTAAAAGACCAGAAAGTGAAATAATCGAAATCACTATGAGCCAAGAAAAACTCGTCCTGGAAAGAAACAAACAAGTCGCTAACTTACTTGGCATTACATATCCAGGCACAGTTTATATTATTAGGCGGGCCTGCGAAATTATGGAATGGAAACAACTCGGAATTACACAAGAAGAAGAACAGCCGGTTGAGTCCAAAACAGAAAGCCTAGAAAAAAAAAATAGAGATATCCGAATTCAAAAGTGCTATAAGTAAAAAAATTGTGCTAACAATACAAGAAGGAGATCATTCAGACTATGGCATAAAGCATTTGGAAAGACAAATTGCAAACATATTTGAAACGTCAATAGAAGCGGAAAAGAGTGGAATTTATCAACTTAGTGAAAGAAATGAGACTAAATTAACGCAAGATCATGGAGAAAAGGTGCTAGCAGTGAACTCATGCGGAAAAGAAGTGAAAGCACCTATAAAAGATGGTCAGAACACAAGCAAAGGCGATACTACACAAGACCAGAATACAAGCGTGAATGAAAACTTGCTGCCCAGTGAACAAACAGAGGCGATACAAGAGTACACTTTATGGGACATTCCATCATACTACACTACAAAAGAAGTGACTGGTGTATTGAGAAAATACAGAAAAATAAAAGTAAAAGGATAGAATATTAAAGCAAAAAACAAAACAGTAATAGTCTCAATCCAGTTTTATAGCAAGGAAGAAAGAAAACGGCTCGAAAGCATGTGAGTAATCCCTACATCCAATGGAAAAGTGTTAAGAATAACAAAAGAGGAAAATCGTCTCGAAATTTTAACAGAAAGAGCCAAATTTAAAGCCACACTTAAAAATCTGCCATATCATGCACAGGAAGTGCTCCTACTCCGTCAACTCAAGAGACTTGGAGATATGGCAGTGCATATTCCAATCAATAGTAATGGTAACCCAAAGAGTTCGGCAACGGTATACTTCAAATCAGCTGAGGAGAAAGTTAAAGCTACAAAGTATGGTATCAGCTACTATAATACAAAGCTATTCTGGAAATCAGAGTGCAACTCAAGTAGTAATAATCCAGAAGAGAACTTTACAAGCGAAAACAGTAGCAGTCCCAAAGTTGAAGAAAGGAACTTCAAAGAAAAGCAGCTGATTAAACGACTGAACGGCAGCGATAGAAAGAGAGGGAAAAGTAAAACAAGAGAACGAGAACAGAAAAGAGAAAGTCACAAGGAAACTAATACGAAGAAAGCAGGAAAGCTAGTAAATGCAAACCTTGACCAAACAAGTCTCCTTGAAGAAATTCTAAAAAGGCTTTCAGCAATAGAGGAAAGACATTTTAGAAAAAAGACCCCCAACCGCTCCTGAGAGGCGTCATAGGCATCTCTAAGAATACAGAAGTGCTGCAGTATAAAAGTAACACAGAAGAAGGTGATGTGAAGAAAGGGAGGCAGTTTGAAGTTTTGAGTGTTGGGACATATAACATTAATGGAATCAAGACAAATAGGGGAAAAATGGACTTTATAATAGAATACATGGAGGAAACAAAGATAGATATACTAGGTTTGGTAGAAACAAATGTATCAGAAAAGGAAGGAAAGATATTGCTTAGAGAGGTTCAAGGTTATCATGAGTTTTGGTTATCTGCAGACGAGGACAAATTAAAAGGGTCCAGAGTAGGTATAATTATAAATAGCAAATGGGAAAACCACGTCGCAAAGGTAGAAAAGATCAGTCCGTATATTCTGTTAGTTACAATGTTTTTCAAGCGAGTTAGTATTGAAGTCATAATGATATATCAAGCACCGAACGATCACGAATTGGAAGAAAAGATCGTTAAGTACTTAAAAGGAAAGCTTTCTGAAAACAAAAGAAAGCACACAAACCACCAAATATTATTGGAGATTTTAATCAAACAGCAGAGAATGTGCTTGACAAAAAAGGAAAAGGAAAGGAGATGCCACAGAAGAAATCTAAACTATTGGATATTTTAGTGTCACACAATTTCAAAGACACTTTTAGGGAACTAAACCCGGAAAGTGTGAGCTACACTTGGAAAAGAAACGAGCAAGCATCTCGAATTGACTATATATGGACAAGTAGTTCATGTAGTGATCAAGTTATGAATAGCAAAATAAAAGACATGACTTGTGTGACAGGAAGTGACTACGATCTAGTCCTGGCAAGGCTAGCAACCGACTTAGAAGAAAAAAGAAACTAGGACGATAGTAAAAAAGCGGAAAAAAGAAAAAAGGTTACAGCTGGACCTAGAAATAGTAGAGGAAGAAGATTGGGAAAATTTCTGAGCTGGGTTAGACAAAGACCTACGGGAACAAGACGTAAACAAGAACATAGATAGAGAAAACTCAGACAAATTATAGGAGGTAATCGAAAAATCGCTAGTTCAGGCAGTAAAGAAATACTTGCCAAGAAAAAAAAGCGACCCTCAGTTGAGTCATGCAGCCTAAAAACTAGGGATAAAGAAGAGAAAATATCAGAAAAGACATCAAAATATTGGGCAAAATACAACGAAAGTTAAGAAAACAAGAAAAAGGGAAAATGAAAAGCCTAACAACCGAGCAAAAGCAGATGTGCATAGAAATAATAGAAAGAAGAGAGCTTAGCAAGCTCGAGCACATACAGTTGAGGACCTTCTGCTGGAAGAAAGGGTTGTAGGGTTCTGGAAAACACTAATTGCGCATTTGAACCTTTTACTGAAACAAAAAGAGGAAAAAAGAATAAGAGGTTTCATCGAAACTCGTCACGCATGATCGTTAAAGACCAGAAAAAGATGTTGACGAGCTTGCTAGACAAACCGTATAGAAAGATCAAGCTTAACAAGGTTATAGTTTGGGATAAGGACGATGAACCGCAGCTAATAAACAACCCAGAAGAAGTGTTAGAGGCAGTACACGCGCACTTTAGTGGCCAGTATATAGAAAGAAAACACAAAGCAGATGATATGCCAGAAAGCTGGAAGTCAGTTTACAAGGCACGCGAAAATGTCAAGGCTAAATGGTATAATGAAATAGAAAAAAGTGTCACAATAGAAGAGTGGGATGAAGCCGTAAGAAATACCAAAAACAATTCAGCTCCAGGACAATCTGGGATCACATACCCTCTATTATAACAAGTGGGAAAAAAAGCAAAAAAGCTATTGGCAGAACTAGCATCAGTATGCTTAAGAAAGGGCTAATACCAAAAAAATAGAAGCTGGAGTTGCTATATCCGATTCCAAAACATGAAGACTGGAACTACAATCTAAATAACGTAAGGCCAATAGCTCTTATTGAGGTCGTGAGAAAATGTACAGTGAGAATTCTAACAGTCAGGCTGTGCAAAATATTAAAAGAAAGAGACATTTTGCGTGGCTACAACTTTGCTAGATTGCCAGGAGGTGGCACAGCTGTGCCAATTCACATAATTAACAACATAGTTGAAGATGCGAAAGAACAGGGAAGAGAGTTATGGATGGCTTTCCAGGACATGAAGAAGGCATTCTACTCTGTCAGTTTAAAAATGTTAAGACTAGCTATGTATAGAATTAAAATCCCAGAGTGCATAGTCTCCTTCATAATAGAGCTATTTGATAAACGGGAAATAGAAGTAATTACAGGAGTAGGGAATACGNCAGAGTGCATAGTCTCCTTCATAATAGAGCTATTTGATAAACGGGAAATAGAAGTAATTACAGGAGTAGGGAATACGGCGAAATTCCAAGCTATGAACGGTATAGACCAAGGGGAGGTGATTTCTCCCTTGGTCGTGCAAATATTTTACGACCCGCTTTTGATAGTAATACAAAATAGAGAAGACCTAGGGTACGAAATCCAGGTGGATTGGTCTACAGATATTTGCGAGCTAAAACTTAACACAATAAAGTGGAGGCAGGCGACCTTGGCATATGCTGACAATACAGTGTGGTTAGCAAAGTTCAAGAATGAAATGATGGAAATTATTAAAATATCCGAAGAATTTTTCGAAATCAACGATATAAAAATAAACAGTAACAAGTCCAAACTTATTGTTATCAATTCAAGCATCAAAAAGGCCAATCCACAAGAAAAGAACGAGATACAAATGGGAGGTGCCACTGTCCAAGCAAAAGAAAAAGAAAAGGCTGTCAGGTACCTAGGATTCTGGTTATCAGAGCGGAAGGGAAAAGAATGCTGTTCCGAGATTGTCAAAAGAGAAATACAGCAAGTTATAAAGGCGATTAAGAAAAAAAGAATGACGCTTGGTCAACTAGTTTATATAAACAATAGGGTTCTAATACCAAGGTTAGAATACCGCCTGCAATGCCGCCTGCTGTCTGAAAATATGTGCGCAAGACTACATCGTCTGATGTTAATAATGATCAAAAACAAGGCGAACCTAGCAAAGACCCTGGCAACGGCAGTTGTAACACACAAAAATCTAATAGGTGCTAAAACCCTATGCCAGAACCAGATTGCGTACCACTTTACGGAGCTAGCAATAAGGCTCAATGATGATGGCGCAGTAGGACACACCACTTGGATCAGAGTAATACAAAGTCAGCTACGTTGTAAATGTACAAAAAACATATTAGAAGTAAACAGTGTAAGACTGGAAAATCACCGCATCAAGAACAATCTGTCATACAACATAGTCAAGTTGGCTAAAAGATTCGGACTAGAAATTAGGAACACCACAAAGGCAAATGTACTAAATTTTGCTACAAGCAATCTAGAGCTAGCAGGATTGCTGGATAGACGTAGCCTAATGAGTTTCTGTAATGAGAAGAAGCTGCACCTATATATGGTAGAGCGGCTGTTAAATCCAAGCGGAACCAAGATGCTCACTTGGCAACAAGTCAAGAAAATAAGAGGACAAAAGTGCAGTGGAAAAAAGGCAATCTGGTTCATGAAACTAAAGCAGGAGTTGCTAGTAGAAAGTACAGAAACTAGGAGAATCAAGGAAAGGTTTAAAGCGGCAGAAACAAATAACATGGTGTGTAAAACCAATCTAGAAAAAATCTCGAGCGACAAAAGAAGAAAAGAGTAGATCGTTTTTGGCATGAAAAATCAACAGAAAGAATATGAAATTGCGAGAATTCTCAAAAAGAAAATAAACCAAAAACTACTCCTCCAGCATTAGGTAAGTAAAGAAGGCTCCAGAGAAAAATCACACACAATTAGAAAGTGCCAAGGCTGCGAACTTGCAGAGGATGGAGAAAAGGGAGAGTGCATCTTTTTTAAAGCGTTCAGGAGCAACAAAAGAGTAAATGACAAAAGACTCATACAGAGAAAAAAAAAAGGTGAAGAAGAAAAATAAGAACTAGAGTGTGACTGGGAGCACTTAGTTCCATTCGCAACAATGAGCGTAGAGAGAGACGAAGAAGTAAAAGAATAGCTACCTCCAATTGTGTTAGTGAAGCCAGCTGAAGAAGAGTTTATAGAAGGCCAAATCGAGGGGACAGAAGCACGGAAAAGGTTGAAAGAAATAGGGTTTAAGATCAGAGATGGAAGCCGATTTGAGGTATATTCAGATGGATCACTGAATTGCGAAGGTGTAGGAATAGGAAAAACAGAGTTAGGAATTGGCTAGGTTATTAGTAGAATAGATAGTAGAGTAGAAAATATAGAATTTAGTAGTAAGTTTAGTGACTGGCCTGCTTCAACGAAAGCAGAATTAGGTGCGATTTGGACAGTCTTACTAGTTATGCCACAGGAGGCAGAAGTGCATATTCACACCGATAGCGCAGGCACAATTAGCACGATTAAGAAAGGAAAAAAAATCATAAGAACGCAAGAGGATCTAAAGCTCAAGAACAGAAGCATCTTGCGAGCAATCATAAAGTATTGGAACAAGAAAAAGCTAAAGCTACATATGCATAAGGTAAAAAGTCATAGCAGTAATAAGCTAAACGAGGCGGCAGACAGGCTGGCCAAGGAAGGTGCAAAGGGCCAGCACGCTTTCAAAGGAAAACCAGATCACACAAAGATACTATCTGCCTACCCTTATTGGGAAAACAACATTATCGATCAACCCTTGAGAAACTTCAGCAACACTATGATGATTGCACATTACGATGCAGAATGTGCAGCTCTTAGCCCTATAGGGGAGTTAGTAGAAAAGGATACAGGCGATGATAGTAGCAAAAGTAGGTGGAGTGCATTATGGGACAATATATGCAGAAATAAAGGGCCAAGATGCACAAGTGAAAAGAGAAGTAGAGCCTGGGTTTTTCAAATCAAATGTGTTGTTTAACAGCTCTCAACAAAGAACACCCTCTACAAAAGAAAGCCTAAGATATACAGAATCAGTATATGCATCAGCTGCCTAAGAAAAGAAGAGACACAAGACCACCTAGCATCCTGCGAAGTATACAAAATTCTGTGGAAAAGAACAAGACGAGAAGTCTGTAGTATGGTAATATCAAAGTTGAAAAAAAGGAAGATCTTAAAACAGTGGACGAAACAACATGGGAAGAAGTCCTGTTTGGAAGCACCAATGAAGAAAAAGAAACGAAGCAAGCCGTGTTAATTAGAGAGTATATCCCAAAAGAAGTTGAGAGAATCGAACAATTTATTTGTAAAAAGCCAAAAAAGAAAAAACAAATTCTCTGCCTGCTAGTATGCTGCTTTTGGAAAGCATTTTATAAATGAATCTGGTGCTTTAGATGCAAAGTCTTCAACGAATGGGAAAGGCAAACGGAATCTCGCTAAGACAAAAGAAGGGAAAGCAAGACGAGAAAAGTAGGAAACCGGAAAAAAGGAAAAGCAAGGAAATACGTATAGATGAAGATAAAGAGAATGGTCAGTTAGGAATGAACGATGAGAAAGAAAAGGCAAAGGAAAAGAGAAGAAAGATCTTAGGCATCACACAAAAAACAATAAGAAACTATATCTCTGGCTTCAGTAAACCGGCTTGGTCGTCTCTCATCAAACCGGTATACAAGAAGGATAAAAATATGAATAGCTAATTGGTTCTGACAAGGCTAACAGCCTCCACCTGTGGACGTTTAAATAACTCTCAGTGAGTTGAGGGCTTTAAAAAGAGGGAAACGGCTGTCATGGCAGGTCGCACCTGGGCTTCGTTGAAGTCGAGTGAGTCTTTATTAGATATAGAAAAGTTTAAAGTATATAGTAATATAGAAGTAAACTTAGTGCATGTATATGTAATTCTTATTAATAAAGGCAGGGCCGCTAGTTAAAAAAAATAAAAAATAAAAAATAAATCTACATTTACATCATCTCGTGCTACTATCTAACGTAAGCACACTTCATCTTCTAATACTAATCCTAATACTAAACCCGTATAACTACATTAATCCTGTGCTATTATCTATCCCAATCCTAACTCTAATCTTACCCTTAAGTCCCAATTTTGACCCTAATCTTATACATGACGAAACGACCTTTAGCGGAATATGGCATGATATATGACATTAGCAGCAAGTAACGAAAAGGTGCACTGACACAGCAACGAAAAAGGCAACAAGACTAGTGACGAAGAGAGGCACCAAAGAATGACACGTTAAAGACAAAAAAGGCCCAAAGAACAAATCACCAAAGACGAAAAGAGCACCAACAAACGACGACACCAATGGCGAAAAGAACCACTAGCAATGTAAGCGACCTTTAGCGGTATATGCCATGTTACGTCACACAGCAAAAACGAAAATGAAAAGAGCACCAACGAACGACGATGAAACCGTACTAACTAAAAAAAATCACGAAACTAACGAAGCATACACCCAAAACGACGACAAAATACTACAATTCCAACGACGAATAAACCTAGAATAAAACAAAGTGTGTTAGTAAGTGATGACGAAACCACACTAACAACAAAGAAATCACAAAACTGACGAAACATATACCCAGAATGATGCCGAAATTGCGACTCCAAATATGACTCCAACTACGACTCCAACTACAATCCAACCTATAAAAAAAAAAAGTGGGTTAGTCAAGTTCAAGAAGAAAAAAAAAAAGTAAAAAGATTGATACTTATCATTTTGCCCAAACCCAAGGACGCGAAAGACAAAGCTGCAAAGAAGCAAATATACAAAAGTAAAAGAGGCAAGAGCGCAAAAGCGAAGGAAAAACACAAAAAGGCAGCAACACAAAAAGCAAGAATGCAAAAAGGCAAAAACCAAAGATATAAAAAGCAAAGCAAACACACAAAAAAGCAAGACAAGAGAGTAAAGCAAGAAAGCAAAGCAAAAAAAACAAAGTAAAAAAAAAGGATATGATACCCGAACGTCGAAACCGCAACACGAAAGAAAAAAATAAACCAGGAAAAAGTCTAACTACGACACCAACGACGAAAGTCAACAACAAAGTGCAAAAAAAAAAAAAAAACAAATCAAGATCTACTTATCTACTATTCAGATCCGGTAATGTCGCAGGGCGCAGGGTAAGATCGTTCGACCTTGTATCAGCGATCAATGAGCTTTAGTCATGTGATTTTCTCATGCTTTGATTGGCTAAAGAGGCCAGTATAATTTATATATCTCTGGTCAGAGATATATAAAAAAGCTCTTTTTTTTTAGTTGGGGTTAGGGTAAGGTTAGAATAGTATGTAGGTGAAAAAGAGGATTTTATAGTAAAATTTTACAAGGAATTTTTTTTGTTAAAGCATGAAGAGTAGTTTCATAAGCAAAATTATGAGCTACAAGCAATTTTTTAAAAGGTCGCTATTTTTTTTCGATTTCACATTATACCTGATCCTACAATCTGATTGGTTTATTAGATGGATGCATTACAATACATATGCGCTAAATTACATAAACTATAAAAAATTTGAATAATAAAAAAATATATTAAAAAAAAATTAAATAAGTTTAAACGTTTAAAAAATTAAATACAAATATAGAATTGATATATATGTATATAAATATATACATGTACAAAACCTACTTGAATCTTAATGCAAAGTTTATATTTGTGAGTTTTTTTTTTAAAAATAATATCCAAAATAAGCTATCTTTGCTATTGAATATAAATTCTTAAAAACCTGTACAATTCAAAAATAAGCCACTTTAGTTTTTTTTGTTTAAAATTACCCAAAAAAGGTAGCTTTATTTTTGAAAATTTAAAATAGTTTATATTTAAATATGCTATACCCGATACTTTAAAATTTATACTATTGGTATCAAATTAATTTATAAAAATATATAAATATAGTAGTTATAATAAATATGTAAAAAAAATTTTAAATATTTTTATCAGATAGTTTTTAAAATATTGAATTTTTAATTTATTATATAAAAAATATTGCAAATTTTTTTATATAAAAATTAATTAAACTTTATCTTAAGTATATATAAAAAAAATTTAAAAATTTAATTAATTTTTCTAAAAATTTAACTAATACTTCTTTTTTTTTTAAGCTTCATAGCTGTCTGATCTTTATTAGCAAATTAATAAAAGCTACATAATTTAATATACTAACTGTAGAGACCAAACTAAGCCGGCTGCCCGAATTGGTGACCAACTTTGGCTACTGCACTAAAATGGTTTGCTCATACTCAAGCGATGGTCTTTTCCATCAGCAAGAAGTATAGCTCCGCCTGGCTTCAAAAAACCAACCACAGAATTCATTTTACCTAAAAACTTCTTCTCTGAGCTTCTTATAAAGAAGAATAAAAAAGGGGAAAAGATTAAAGGGAAGACAATACCTAAATAACTAACCAAATAACCAACCAAAAATACAACCAAAAGAAAGAAATAAAAAAAGAAAAACCAAAGAAAAAGCAAAGAAAGAATAGAAACTGTAAATGCTAACATGTCTAGTATAAACGATAAAAATTATATAATACTACAAGACTAATGTATAATATGTACAGATATATGAAAAAGAAAAACGAAACAAAAAAAAAGATAAAAAATTTTTCACATGCCCTCCAGATTCAACCACGTCATTTGTTGTTTATTTTTATGTAGTGACCAAATCTACATCTGATAGCGCCGGTCCTAATTCAGATCATCCAAATTCAGAAGAAGTAAACACTATCGATTTTTTGGGGGGTAAGCTAGAATTCCCACTTTTTGGCGAAAATTTTGAAAAAATCCAAAGGGAAGTATAACGATACTCAAAGAAATTTAAAAGAAAGAGTGCAATTGGAAAAACTCAATTTTTTGTTGTTCCCATTGTTTTGCCACAGAAAACTTCATCGCCGGAAGTAAACTTTAATTTCTACCAAAATTTCTCGTACAAGGGCTCCACCATTTGCTAGTTATCTTGTAAAAGTATGCTTTTGGCTTGCATGTCGAATATATAAAAGAGTCTTCAGAAAGTTAGTTGACCTTTATAAAACCCGTTTTCTTGTGTTATCCTACTATACATTAAGTATAGACAACTCTTCAACAAAAAACTTATTGTTTTTTTTCTGTTGGTAATTTGGTTCGAGTGATCATCAAAAAGAGTTCTTGTTATATGTAATAAAAATTTAACTAATACTAAAATCATTTATGTAGTTTTTAAATATATAATTTATTTTAAATTAACATATTAAAATTTAAAAAAATTTATAATTTAAAATTTTTTTTTGTTTAATTAAATTTTGTGAAGCTATAGTTTTTTTATTTTTAATATTTTTATAAATTTTATAAATAATAATAATAATTTTGCAATAATTTTTATTTATAACTATTTTATTTTTAAATAAAATTATTAAATTTATTTAAAACAACCAAAAATTAAAAATTGTTATATAGACAAATTTTATTACTAAATTTAGTAAATTCTACTATATATGGTAAAATATTTAATTTATAAGGGGGCATTCAGAAATAACGTTATACAAGAGGGGGGGAGGGCGTGCGCTTATTTGTGCAAGTTATACAAACCCAAAAAGGGAAATTAGCCAATAGGAGAACATAAAATGTGATGATCCCGGATCAGCCTGACACGTGAGCAAAGCGAAGAAAAACACAAAAAAAAACCGTAAAAAGAGAAAATACAAGAAAACAAGTGTATAAACCTGTCTTGGTGCACTAATTAAAAATGACGAGAATGAAATTTTACATATAATAGGCATTACTCTAACTCTATAGCAGACTATAATCCTACCCTAACCCTAAATTTTTAATTTCACAAACTTAGTTTATTTTTACGTTGAATTTCCTTTTTAGGTTTGTATCACCTGCACAAATAAGTAAACCGGGGGAAGGGGGTCTGACAAAATATAATGATTTTCCTCTTAAATAGATGAGGGTCAAAAAAATATAACGCAATTTTTTTAGAAAAAAATCGTCTAAAAACTGATCCAGTAGTCCAAATTTAATGAATTTGGTACCATTCGATTCGTCTCGGTGAGAGGAGTCGAATGGTACCAATTTCATTTCATTTGGATTACTGGATCAAATTTATTGGCCAAATACTATTGGTTATTATGTTTTCTTATAAAATGACTATAAAATTAATAGTTTTTTGTAAATAACTATTGATCCAGTAATCCAAATAAAATAATTTTGGTATCATTGGATTCGTCTCACTGAGACGAATCGAATGGTACCTAAATCATTCAAATCTGATTACTGTGTCACAATATATTCAAGTTTTTGTAAAATTTTACATATAAACATATGGATTTTAAAAAATTTTTTATATAGTAGAGGGAGGGGTCAAGCGCTACTATAAGGGGGTACATAACGTTATTTATGGATGCCCCCTAATAAAATTACTTCAAATAATTATAAATAAAATTTATTTATATAAATTTTAAAGAGGTTGCTAAATATTGCAGGTTGCTATATCACAGGTTAATATGATTGGCAAATTAGATCAAAGGATCTTGTATAACAAACCGAACGAAAAATTAGGAAAAATTACAAAAAAAATCAAAAATTTTAAATAACTTGAAATTTCATTAAGTAAACTAGTCTTGGGCTTTTAATTAAAAGTTTTTAGTACTTAATTTTGCATATATATATATACTCTCTAACCTAATATTAATACTAGTTTGGACCCTACCCTAACTAATAATCATTTTAATTTTTTTAAATATTAACCTGCGATATTGCAACCTGCTAAATTTATCAAAATCCAATTTTAATTATATAAATATAGTTCATTATTTTGGTTATATAATTTTTTTTTATTATAAAAATTTTTAATATAAATGACTTAATTTAAATTTTTATAATAATAAATTTCAATTAGTTAAATTAATAAATTTAAAAACCAATTTTTTTAACAACTATTAGAGATGTTACCCAGGTCTGTTGACTTGTACGGGTTGATCCAACTTGACGAGTTATAAGAGTCATGGGTCAAAAATTGGTCTGACCCAAGTCAAACATCATAGGAACATTTGAACAAAATATGACCATTGACCAATCCAATCAAACTAATTATTAAGCAGACAAAACTTTACATTAGCGAAATTTAATACTATTATTATTATTAAAATACCGAATCCTTGTTTCTAAGTAAGGTTATTCGGGTAATGATTATTTTGTGTAATAAATATTGACGTTCTTTCAATTTTTGTTATAATCTAAAAATAATTTAAACGTATAAAATAAATTACCAGACAATAGTTAATTATACGACTTTTTTTCTATGAGGTCATTTATATATTAGACTAGACCGTTCATTAATTAGTATATATTTGCTATGCAATAAATTAATCTTTTACATTTTGCATCAATATCGGCTCACAAGTACATATGAATATAAGGAATAAAATTCATTATTTAAATTATTAAAAGTATTTTCTATTAATCAAGCATATTCTCATCATAATGTCCTTTGTTATTCTTGTTATAATTTCTGTCGTTATTCATTGGTACAGCCTTCCTAAATTTTATTTTTATGTTAACTATAAAAATTGCAAAATATAGAATAAAATAAAAACTCCAAGTTCTTATCACCTTTTTATTAATAAAATAAAAAAAACTCTATCACTGGCTTCTAATTCCAAATGAAAGACCCAGAAAAACATTTATATGCTTTATACTCAGGGCTTAATTCATTCAAAAAACCACTGGAAACTACTAGCAACCCAAAAAATCAAATATATCAATATACTGTTATAAAGTTTTATGAAAAAAGAAACTTACTCGGAAGCAAAAAAAGTTGCCCGCCCTGTCTTCAGGTTTAATTTTACAAAATTTAAATTGTAAAAAAGTCTATTTATTTTGCGTTTAATGAGCTATGTTCATAGAAAAGTTTAACAAACTTGTGCTCATTGAGTACAAGTTTGTTAAACATACGTACTTCAGAGCTATTTTATGAATTTAAATTGTAAAAAAAGTCTATCTATTTTACATTTAACGAGCTGCATTTATAAAAAGTTTAACAAACTTGTGCTCATTGAGCACAAGTTTGTTAAACGTATGTACTTCTATTAACGAATTGGCCAATAATAATTGATTGTCATGTGAGGTAATCTAATTGGATGACTCAGTTGACCCGATTCATGACCCGGGTCAATACCTAACCCGAAACTTATTGACTTGAGTCAAAATTTCTGACCTGGGTAACATCTCTAACAACTATCTAATTAAAATTAATTAAATTTTTTTTTATAAATTCATTATAACCACTATATTAATATATATAAAATTTAAAACTATATATTTAAAAATGATCAAGATATTTATTTACTAACAAAACTTTTTATCCCACCCATGTATTAATATATGGGGTGTCTCCTATTAAAAGGGCCCATTTTTACAATTTTTCAAAAATTGAGTTGTTATTACATTCATGTAAATTTTAATATGATTGACATTTTTCAATTATAAATGAAAGTCGATTTGCATAATAAAAAATAGAGATAATGTAAAAGAAATATTAAACGAAGTTGTCTAAGGCCAAGCACATCACGAAACTACCTGATAGTCACCTGCTACATTTAACCAATCAAATGTGTAAAATTTGGTTAATCCCGGATCAGTCCGAAAATCAAAACAAATGGTTAAACTCAATTATCTCAAAATGAGATGAATGTAAAAATGGGCCCTTTTAATAGGGGACACTCCATATAATCTGTAATATAATTGAATCTTACTTATTTTATTTAGTGAGTTAATATTCTTACTATATTTCTGATTACTCTAATTTTTAACAATATTTTTAAAACTTTGATCAAAAACATCCTGGCACCTATCTAATCAAATTTAATAATTTTTTTTTATTTACTGTGAAACTTAGAAAATAAGCATATGCAGTTATACTTGTTGGCCAAATCTGAATAAATCCAAAACCTCTAAAAAATAATTGCTATTTATAAAAAATTAAATTAAACAAATAATCTTAAAATTTTACAAATATATTACCTATAGCTATAAGAATGTACTTGATTTATTTAAAAAAAGATTATTAATAAAATATTTAAGCTATAAATTTGGCCAGACCCTTTGGATTTGTTAACTTTAATAAATTTAAAGTAGACAAACCCAAAGGGTCTGGCCAAACCTATAGTTTAAAATTTTATTAATAATCTTAAATTAAGTATATTCTTATAGCTATAGATAATATACTTGTAAATTTTAAGATTATTTGTTTGATTTAATTTTTTATAAATAGCAAGGGTTTGGGATTTGTTCAGGTTTTGGCCAACAAGTATATATATAGCAAATAAGCACCCTATAACAACATAAATAGGCAAATAAAAAATTAATTCATTTTCCAAATGATCAATCATAGAATCAGCATGCTGTTGATTTTTAAATAATTCATAAATAAGCATACCATTATTTAAAAAAATAGTGTTTTTTTCCGAGTTTTACAGTAATTGTAGAATTTAAATAAAAAAAGTTCATTGAATTTGGTCAGATGGATATTAAGATATCTTTGATCAAAGTTTTGTAAATTTTTTATCAAATAACTAAAGATTTGTTTTTAAACTTTGATCGAAGATATCTTAGCACCACCTGATTAAATTCAATAAATTTTTTTTATTTCAGTTGTGGAGTTAATAGAATTCAAAAAAAAAAAGGTCATTAAATTTGATTAGATGGATGTTGAAGTACCTTCGATCAAAGTTTTATAACATTTTAAAATGCCTATTTATTCAATTAACTGTCTAAAGATTTGTTTTTAAACTTTGATCAAAGATATCTTGACACCCAACTAACCAAAGCTGAACTTTTTTTTGTTTGAATTTTATTAATTTTTATAATTAGTTCGTCGAATTTGGTCAGGTGAGTGTCAAGATATTCTCGATCTAAATATAAAAACATAGCTATTTGATAATAGACAATCTCGATATCCATCTGACCAAATTTGATCAATTTTTTTTTGGTTGAATTCTATTAATTTCTAAGTTAAATAAAAAAGTTCGTTGAATTTGATCAGGTAGGTGCCGAGATAACTTGGATTAAAATTTTAAAAAAATTTAAAAATTGTAAATTAATATACTTAAAACAGTATATCAAAATTTATTAATTTACAATATACAGCGTATACCTCTTATTAATTCTCTTAATACCAATGTAATCTACAAAAAAGATTATTGATTAATATATATCTAAAATAATTTATTTGAATTACAGTATAATATTAGGGTGGAACATCAACTATGTAAATCAAAACTATGTTAGATACATTGATCAATTTACTATGATCAAATTTTATTGGCGAAATTAACGTAATAAATTGAATATTATTTTTATATTGTTTAATTATAAAAAAAGAGCAATATTCTAAAAGATTCACACAAGTATCGTACTTATTTTTCGAGTTTCTTTTGAATGAGAAATGTTCTTTAGGACCATTTCGAAGGTTCTATATTTAATTTTTTGCGATTGCTCTAAATAAGGTTTAACTTATTTATTTAACTTATAGTTTCGAGTGTTTTTTTTATATTTTAACTAACAAAATTCAACTTATTCTATAAGACAATTGTACAAAATTTATATATCGATAAAAATTTTGAAAATATAGCTTTATTCTTTAGCATTTTATAAACAATTCGTGAAAGTTTCAAGGTAATTCGATTTTTTGATAATAAGTTGAATCGCTTTGAAATTTCAATTATTAATAATATTATGTTCTTACTGTAATTACGGTTAAATATACAATCCGAATTTGAATAAATTTAATTGTTGTCTGTGTAACGTAAAAATCTGTGATATGAAAAATGTTATAGTTATCTAACATAGGTTTGATTTCTTAGTTGATTTCCACTCTAGTATAATATTCTTTATGGCACAGTTTTTGTTTATTAGGATCCATTTTTAATTTATAATAAAAATAGATACTGTATATATTAATCAATATATATATTAGAATAGTTTATACAAATTTATAAATTTTTTATTACACAATATCTCTTGTTTATTTTATTAGCGTCACAATTCATTTGGTTCTGTAAGTATTGCAATACTATTGCAATGAAAAACAGTATTTTGAAATACTAGAAGTTTAAGTAAGTTTCGTTATTACTGTATATCATATGATGAAGTGTCCAGCAATTTTATTTAAATTGGAATCGATCTTAAACTCTGGGTTTTTCGAACATTGAAAAATTTTTTTCAACCTATAGTCAAGTCTTTTTGTTAAAAACCACGTTAAATAGGGACCTTTTGGGTACATTATACATACAGTTGAACCTCCCAAAACCGAACCTGTCAAAACCGATAACCTGTCAAATCTGATAAAGAATTAATCTACCAAGATAGTTTATAATGATTTCAAATTCGATAACCTCTCAATACTGATACAAAGCTTGTCCACCATGCTTACCGGATTGGGGAGGTTAAACTTGTATATGTTACAAAATATAAATCCGATCATTATAGCTCATTATGAATTTATTTTTATTTTGATACAAGTCACTCTCATTATAATGAACTTTCGATATAGTAAACTTTCGTTATAGTGAAGAACAGTTTATATAAAAACCCTCTCGATATAGTGAATTTACTAATAAACTCTCGATATAGTGAAAAAATCGATTTAAATCTCTATAAAATTGTAAAATGTTTTTTTTCAAAGTTATAAGAAACGAATGATTAATCTAATTATATCGAAATGCGATTATTAAATATGCTACAAGTACCAATCATTACCAAATAAGGTTTCTTCATTGTTGCTTGTTTCAACCAAGGTTTATAATTTGCATCCTATTACAGGATGAGTTATTGTTCTAAAAACCATTAGATTCCTCGAATAGTCCTGCCGGACCTTGTTAGTTGCTCTCTACTGTATGACTGCGTTATTTAGAGAGTATTGCTGTAAAAATACTTTCAAAGTTATTTCACATCAGCCGTCTCACACGTAGCAGTTGTCATACGTTCATAAAGATAGCGTTCAGGTGTGTAGGTACGTACGTACGTACGTGCCAAATTATTCCAATTTTGAAAACGCGGACATGATGTACTCTTGTCGTTCAAAAAATAATTGCGTAAATCCGATCGGTGTACTACCAAACTGCATCGGTGATCATACGTACGTACAGTAAGTACTGTACAATGCACCTTTCTTTAATATTTGCATATCATAAATATATTGCGGATCATTATCGCTAATTCATTAAAAAAGTTAATTTAGAAATTTATTTAGATTTTTAAAAATTCCTCTTTTCAAAAACAAAGGGCTCATGGCCAAATGGATAAGGCGCCTGACTACGAATCAGGAGATTCCAGGTTCGACCCCTGGTGAGCTCGGATCATCAGATAAATTTTTTGGCTTTTTTTTTTTTCTTTGCGATGAATGGTTTTTTTTTCTTGATTTCCTTTTTAATTGCTATCATACGAAGTTTCCCATTTCATCATACATCGATTAAATCAAGCTCATACTAATGTTTGGAGTGTTCCATAATAATCTAGACTAGTCATTGGCAAAAAATTTTAAATAATTTGACCGATGATCATTTACGACAGGTAGTGCAAAATTTTTCTAACTTTTGACCAATCAAAAACTTGAGATCAGGTGCGTGTAAAATTAAGTTCAATGGGTTAGAACTATTGTTTTCTTTTTTTGAAATAGTGAGATTTTTACGTTACACCTGATCATGATGTCAAAATTACGGGTAAATTATTATCCGTGCCGTTAGATTTTGTTTATCAATTATTACTATGGTGTTTAAACCTGCGTTTTATTTTTAGATTTTTTACCAATTTTTTTCACGTTAGGGTTAGAGTTAGTATTTAGATTAGGGTTGGAGTTTGGGAAGGGCTTTTGAAGGCATAGGACATTTTTACCTAAGACACCGTGTTAATAACCTAATTTTTTGAGTTAATGTTACATAAGTGTAAAACACCATAGGTGCGTTTTACACAGGGCGTTGAAGATTTACTGGCACGTGATATTCCGAAAGTGTTGTTGTGCAAAAAATTTCGCCTATATTAGGGTCGGGTTTAAGCTAGAGTTAGGAAGGGAAGTATTATAGTAAGAATGCACGAGGAAAATTTTTTGTTAGGGCTCTAAAGGTGGTTTACTAAAATAAATTTTGCAATTTTTGCAAAGCGAACGATTGTTTTGAACTTCCTTACGTTACACATTATCCTAATTTTTAATTGGTTGATGTACATCGGAAAATCATGTGACTGTAAATCGATCCTGATTAGGGATCCTAATTTTCTGCTGCCTGCTTTACACTTCGAATTATGCAAATTATGCGATAAATTTTTTTAAATTATGCTACAGATTATGCGGATCAGATAGAAATATGCGAAATTTATCATTATAAATTTTTATCGTTATCGTTATTGTAAGTACTGAACCCCCATCAGTAATTACCAATAAAACCACAAAATCTGTGTAATATAAAATTACGAAAAGAGTCGTGTTTACAAAACTGTCTTTTGCGCCAAACAAAAAAATTCCCTNAATTATGCGATAAATTTTTTTAAATTATGCTACAGATTATGCGGATCAGATAGAAATATGCGAAATTTATCATTATAAAGTTTTATCGTTATCGTTATTGTAAGTACTGAACCCCCATCAGCAATAAAAACCATAAAATCTGTGTAATATAAAATTACGAAAAGAGTCGTGTTTACAAAACTGTCTTTTGCGCCAAACAAAAAAATTCCCTGCAAAATTTTAGTATACGGCCACGCAAAGTTAATTTTTCGTTTTGCATAACCCGCCGACCTTTTTTTTAAATTTCAATCATGCCAATTATTCCATTTTTGCTATTTAATTTTTTCTCCGGTGTCACCCGATGGTGACCTTAATTTTCTGATAGAACCGAAAAAAAATCTAAATTTTCTGGATGTGAACATGAGCATATTAATTTCGGTAGATTAAAAAAAATCCGACTAGCCAACTGAAATTTTGGAACACCATGTAATGCAAAACGAAAATTAACTTTGTATCCTAATATAAGTTTCTTATTAAATTTTTATACTACTTTTAACGATATGTTTTATTACTTAACATTCTACCGTTATTTGAACTTCAAATCTGATAATTTATGAAATTTATGTTTCGTACAATCAAATAGTGAATGGCGCCGTAAATAGCCAATTACTACAATTATATTTACTACATATATTCTTACATACCATTTTTTAAACCTTAATTGCAATAATTATGTAGCTATGTAGTTTTATTTACTACATGTAGTAATATGTAGTAATATAATATTAGTTATTTATATGTAGTAATTATGTAGTAATGTAGCATTATTACTATATGTAGTAATATGTAGTAATTTAATATTAGTTATTTATATGTAGTAATTATGTAGTAATGTAGTATTATTACTACATGTAGTAATATGTATTAGTTATTTATATGTAGTAATTATGTAGTAATGTAGTATTATTACTACATGTAGTAATATGTAGCAATATAATATTAGTTATTTATATGTAGTAATTATGTAGTAATGTAGCATTATTGCTACATGTAATAATATGTAATAATATAATATTATTTACTACATTAACTTCAACTTTTATTTCTTTACAATTTACACCTTCGATCACACTCACACCTTTAAACACAACTTGCGGTCACCAACAACAATGAGATTTATTTATATTAACTTGCAAAAAGAACTTATTTTAACTTATTTCCTTATTCCTATATATATTTTTTTTTTTGTGTTAAAGTTCCCGCTTTGGGTGAGAGTTTATTTAATCAAGCCTGTGGATCAAGGGCGCCTCTTTGGGCGCACCCACAATTGAGTTATATTGAATGAGAGTACAACTAGCCACACGTACAACTTTTGGTTGTCTAATTTAAGTAGTCCGCCCAAAGGTTCTACACTAGTTGCCGTACCTACAACCCAACTAGGGAATTGCCTATTTAAACCCTCTGGTCCAACGCTTCGCATGTCAATCCTACTTGTGATCACCGGTACAGCCCTCCGATACATTAGTCAGTCAAAGACAGTCCCGGATACTACCTACATCCCCTTAGGACTAATTTATCCTCGCGGGTAAACTTGGTAGAACAGTCCCTGTCCTACACAAGTATTACCTACACTTCGGTAACTTACGCACTCACCGAGGCAAGCAACTTGCAGTCAGGGGTACCTAACCGCTACTATTACCTACTTTTGCCCTTGTAAAGTTCACACCGACCCCAGTACCCACTATTACTTTCCTACCGGTCCATCACCAGGTGCCCCAAACTTCCAAACCAGTTGGCCTGGAAGGGTTGATCTACCCAGCATTAGGTGCTACTATGGTTTTTCTTCCCCTGGTACCTAATTCCAGAACATAGGTCCTTTTCCTCCGGTACGACTCTGGCGGCCAGGTTGGTGGACCCTCTCCTCCGAAGGTCATATCATCCAGTTCTCCAGCTTTGGTTTCTGATATTCCGGTTCTGGTAGCACCGTCGAAGATCGTTGCTACCTCCTTACTCAGGACTTTCCAAATGGGTTTCCATTTCCCCAGTTTCTTGGATTTGTCTGTGTCACCGGACACAACTTCGCCTGAAAGCTCCCATTCGAGATGGTAACCAAGGACTATAGGTAATATACCCAACCGATCGACAGGAAACGGTTACCGTAATACAGGTCTATTTTTCCAAAGCGTCGCTAGTGGGATTTGAACCCTAGATCTGCCACTTGGGGGTGACAACTTACCAACTTCCCTAAGTCGCCACACCCTTCCTTATTCCTATATTTATACTTATACGTATGTGATTTTTACTATTACAGTATTTACCAATGCATACTGATAATTATAAATATTGCAAATAATTCTTTGCATGCATAAAACTCTACTGAGCTAACTGATATACCTTAGTACCCAACTATAAGATTTTAGGTTTGATTGCTAACTCTAATAAACTCTGTATACATAAACTTTACTGATCTAACTGATATATCCCTATAATCAATTGTTCATTTAATGTTATATAACTCCAGGTTCAAAGGTTCAATTACATTTACTATTAATGTATTCTGTAGCTGTGATCATCAAATAATATTTGCATTAGTCAATTGCACATTGAATAAAGTATCGTTATATATAAAAATAATTACTACATATAGTATATATTACTATATGTAATAATGTTTACTACATGTAATAATAATTACTACATAGTATATATTACTACATGTAATAATATTTACTACATGTAATAATATTTACTACATGATGTGTAAATATTACTACAATTACTACTTTTTGTAGTAAATAATTACTATATACTACATATCACAATTTGAATTACGGCACCAATCATTACAATCAAATACTGCGTCCAATAGGAAATTGATAAACCCTATTACTCGATCTTTAATTCCAGCCAGATTATGCTTTATTAATTATGCGAAATTCATTTTGATATGCGAATATAGCTGTCGCATATGCTTCTGCTCTAAAATCTGAATTATGCACATATTATGCTATCACAGATCCGCGGTATCCCTAATCCTAATCCTATTATGTCCTGGTGTTGTATTACATCTGATCTTAAATTTTAATTGGACCAGATAAAGAAATTTTAATTAGAGATGTTAAGGTGGTGCATGCATACCGCAAAACCTCCCAAAAATTTAAATTATACCTGTGGATGCTACATATGTCAAGAATTTATGGATTACCTATCTGTACTTTTTTTTCATGTTATATTCAAATATTTTACCAAAACAATACAAATAACTTATTATAAATGAATATAAAGTATCAGGAATATTAGTAAAAGCGTGTTAACTGTTTTTAATTTGGTTAAGCACTTTTAATTATTTTATGAAGTTTTCTTAAGATCATCTTGTTAAAAATCATCCATAATTATCTGACATATAACCAATCGATGATCATCTATAATAATCGATCCTTTTTTTTTATTCTAGTATACATATCTAATATTAACTTATTGATTATTTTTATTTAGCCATTAATGCAGTAATGGCGTCGTTATTTGAGGAGATGTCATTAATGGAGTCGTCATAGATGCCATGTCGCCTTATAGGTGGGTATTGTCATTATTATGCATTTGAATTGCTTTGGATATTGCCGCCTTTCAATTTACTTCAGGTTTCACTAATATTTTTTCTTGCTGTCGCATTTCTAACTTTCCATTTTTCTTTCAGTTTCAGTTTTGCATCACTTGCTTTGGTACCGCTGCTGTGGTAGCTGTCGTGTTATTGTAATTATTGTGTTGTCTTGAGGTGGATTTTATCGTTGTTATGTTATTTGTGTTGTCTTGAGGTAATTTCGTCATTTTTATTGTTTTTCCTTTGTTGTTGCATGTCTAATTTTCACTATTCTTTCTATAATCGTTGGTTTTAGTTTTATGCTGCTTACTTTGATATCGCTGCTGTGATAGGTGTTGTGTGTCGCTGGGCGTTTTTTGTTGCATGTTCTTTCCATAATCGTTGGTTTCAATTTCGAGCCGTTTGTTTTAACGCAGCAATTATAGTAGCAATACATTATTATTGCTTTTGGGATAGATGTCGTCATTCAATTTACTCAAGTATCATTAGTGCTTTTTATTTGGTGCATATTTAACCTTCCCACTTTCTTTCCGTAGTTGTCATTAGTGTCAGTTTCGTGTGATGTTATAAGTGGGTGTTGTGTTATTCATGTTACCTTTGTTGTCTTTGTGGTAACATTTCATCGTTATTGGAGGTGTCATTGTTTTTGATATGGTTCTTGGCATCTTTTCTCTTGGTGCTGTCTTTTAAAAATGTTCATCAAGCTAGTTAGTAGGATTAGGGTGAGTTAGTTAGTAGGGTTAGGGTGAGTTAGTTTGTAGAGTTTTTCCTAGGCTTTAGTAAAATAAAAATGCTATAGTGGAGGTAATAGCTGTAGCAGAAGCATAAACTATCCTTTGCGAAGCAAAAGATAATAGACAATGTCTTTTGAATTAATAAATATCATTGAACTATGTTAAACTGTGCCGTATGTATTAATATCGTATTCGATATAATTAATTTATACAGATTGATGATCATATAATACAATGATATGCTAGGGATGGTATTTAATAATATCATTCCAGATGGTATTTAGAAATGTTCTTATTTTATTTAAAAATTTTATTAAATGTATTTTCGGAATCAGAAATTTTAAATATACAAATATTCTTTATAAATTTATTAATTATACAATATAGTATTTTTAAAATCTATTTTGATATATAACTTATATATTTTTATAAAAGTTTTTTTATTATAAGCTTACTTTTAATTTTTATATATATAGGTTTATTTTTTTATAAAATATTAATTTTTAGAATTTGAATTCCTTTTTTAAAATATATTTTGAATATCTAAACTTTAAATTAAATTATTACTTTTTTTTTAATTTAGATTTTTTAACTAATTTAAGTATATTTAATATTTAATAAATATTATTTTCTTTTGTACTACTAGTAGTACAGTTAAAAGAATAAATTAAAAATTAAAAAAACTATAGACAAAAAGACAATAGCTGATCTAATAGGATTAGCTAGATTTGGAATCAATCCATCTTAATTCAATCTAAATAAGGTTTTTGTTATTTAGATCTGCTTTTGCTTTTTTTGTTCTTTATGTTTTATTTTTCTTTGCTGCTTTACTAAAAAAAACTAGATATAAAATAAATGGTTTTTGTTTTTGGTTTTTTTTTAAATTTGTACTAACTTTTTATATTCGTAGATTTGCTTTCTGGGCTTTAGGCTTTATCATATTGATAACTTCAAACTTTTGTATTTCAATAACGTTATTTGTAAAGATTTTGAAATTTTGTTACTGTTTTTAGGCTTTTTAGCTTTCTTCTTAATAAGAGGATTGCTAAAGCCTTGTACTCATGTGACTTTTAAAATTTTAGTTATAATTAGGGTTGGGGTTAGTTTATTATTAAAAAAGGGTATATATAAGTAAAATTGCTTTTTTTACATTTTTTATTAATATACTAAACCAGGTTTAAATGATTAATTTTATATTTTGGTATTTTTTAATTTTTGGTTTCTTTGTGTAAACAAAATTTTATGATTCTAATTAGCTGATCTATATATAAAAAGTTATATAGATACAAGGCTTTAGCAGACCCTTATTAAGTCTTTTCAGTGTTTTTGCTTCTTTAAAATAGTTTTTTATTGTTTTTTATTTTTTATTTATTTTTTTCTTTTCTTAACTTTAACTATTGGTGATTTTAGACTTTTGCTATTCTGATAGCATCACTTATAAGGCTTTTATTATTCTTTTTGATAAGTTTGTTTGTGTTTTAGCTTTGTAAGGTACAGTATATTTTTTTCACTTTGTGCCATTATTTAGACTTAGTTTTTATTATTTTAGGCTTTTGCTATTTTGTTAATATTAATTATAAAGCTGGACCAGTTTTTTGATAAGGGCCATGCTATTTATTATCTGATTTTTGTTTATCAGAGGCCTATTTCCTACCTTTATATATGAAAAATGTTAGTCTTTATATATAATTTTCAAAATTTTGGACATCTCTAAAAAATTATCTAATATTTGATACCTTCCTAAGTACCAATATTTTTTTTTACTAGTTTGTTTTTTTTGTTATAAGTACTAACAGAACTCTAAACATCTAGTACAGAGGTTATATGTTATGTATTTAGCAAAACCCCAAAATTTAAAAAGCAAAAAAAACAGTTATCTTAGCATTTAGTTGACATTTGAATAAACTTTATTTTAAAATAAAGCTCTTAGTGAAATGTATTTGAATCCAAAATATACAAAATTTTTTATTAATTGCTGTATATACCGTATATTCCTAAAAATAAACTACTTTTTTTTGGATGATTTTGATGTCAAAAAATCAGGAGTAGCTTATTTTCGGGATATAGAAGATTTAAACAATGTAAGGGGTAGCTTATTTTCGGGTTATAAACCCAGAATTATAAATTTATATATATTTTTTGTTTACAAACCTGAAGCAAACCCGATTTATTGAACGAACTTTTTCCAACAATCATCTGGATCAACTTTTCCACAACAACTGAACTGTAGAAAACTATAGATAATATGCAACCTCTTACTATAAAACTTTTTTTAGAGTATTCAGGAACAAGAGTTCTACCCGGGCAACTGAAAAAGAGCTGAAAAAGAAGTTTTGGGATAGGTCTCCCTAGAGTAAAACACAAAAACTATTGAATAGTAGTTGGTTGCTAAGTAACTGGAAGTCTTTGTTATCAAGCTCAAACATTTTTGAACTTTATGAAAGCTGCATATTTTTCTGTAGTCTACAAAACTTACATAGTTTTAAACTTACGAAACAAGTTGGACCGCCTGAAACTTTCTTCATCCCTTTGGTTTTTTTCGAAATTTCGACAAAGTGGGCATTTTGGCTTACCCTCCAAAAAATCGACAATATTTATCTCACCCAGTTTGGAAATATGGCTACTATATTGAAATAAAGTTACAAGTGGATTTCGGCCTTTTGGAATAAACAACAAATGACACGTATTTGAGGAAACTTTGTAACGAAATTTCATTCTAGAATGTTTTTATAACCCTAGTTTTTTTTACGCACCTATCTTTACAGTTTTTTTAGATTAGAGGCCATTTTTTCTAGTATATATAATAAATTAAATTTAGTTAGAGTAGAGACTACTTTTTTTAGTATCATGTAATTTTTAAAATAGTTCATCTTGGTGCCAGGTCTTAATTGACCTGAGGCTTTGTTTCTTCTTTTCTTTTTTATACTTTGTTTTTTCGTTTTCTTTTTGTTTTTTCTTTTTTTACTTTCTATCCCTTTTCTTATATTGCCCTTAGTAATTTAGTTTTTTTCTCCCTATTTTCTTAGGGAAATGCTCTTGTATAGTGGAGCAAGGCTGATGGACTAGTTGGTGTTTCCTGAGATGCCGTGCGGCGATTCACATTTGGTTTAGTTGTCTAAATCGGATGATGCCAGTATTGGTTATTTTTTGTCCTTTTGGTATTTGTACTAGTTTTTAATTAGTTTAATAAATCAAAGAGGTTGTATTTGGCGAGTCTCGCCAGGACCCCGAAATATACATAGATAGGTCAGGTTAATTATAGGGTTACTAAAAAAGGAATGATCTGCAGAAAAAACTTCAAAAATAAACAAAAAAATTACTATAAATAGAAAGGATTTGTATAAAAACCCTCAAAAATAAGCAAACTCATACCTGACCTATCTATGTATATTTCGGGGTCCTGTCTCGCCTAAGAGGGAAAGCCCTCGATTTATTTTTTTTATATCATGGCAAAAGTCTAAATTAAATAGAATAATCGAGGTGATACATATAAAAATTATAAAATTATAGTAAAAATGAATAGAAAAAAAGTCGTTAACGTTAGTATTTGAATATTACAGCTATTATTTTGAGATTGTTTACATGCATATAATGTAATATTTTAGTTTATAATCCGTTTATCTGGTTAAAACCTGTTATATATACAGTCAACTCTATCTAATCCGAACTGCCAGAACTGCTTTTTTTTACTATATAAAAATTTGGAAAAGTTCAGTTTCAAAAAGTTATATATAGCTTATCCAAACTTTATAATAAAATTTACAAAGGTTCTAGGAGTTTTTGTTTGGTTTAGAGAGAGTTTAATAATGTTTGGTTTAGAAAGGTTTGGATTAGAGAAAAGTGACTGTATAGCTTTTTTTTTTATCAGTTTTATTTTTTTTTTATTGTATGTTTTTTTTAAACTACATTTTTTTATTTATTTTTTTAAAGAATTTAATAATTTTGCGCATGTGCGCTGTAGCGCACCTCATATGATTTGGTGTAATGTAAAATCAAACCAACCAAAATAAACCCTTTTTTTTTGTTAGTTAGGGTTAGGGTGAGGTTAGAATAGTGTGTAGGCGAAAAAGGGGGCTTTATAGTAAAATTTTGCAATAAATTTTTTTTGTTAAAGCACGAAGAGTGGTTTTATAAACAAAATTATGAGCCACAGGCGATTTTTTAAAAGATCGCTATTTTTTCTCGATTTCATGTTACACCTGATCCTACGATCTGATTGGTTTATCAGATGGGTGTGTTACAACGCATATGCGCTAAATTACATAAACCTTTTTTAAACTATATTTTTATTTTTTTATTTATCATGTTTTTTTTTTTTAAACTATCGTTTTTATTTTTTTTATCATATTTTTTATTATTTTTTTTTATTTATTTTTTAAACTATAATTTTGTTTTATTATTGTTTAAATTATATTTATTTATTTTTTTAAATTTTTTTTTGCTTTTATTTATTTTTTTGATGTTTTTTATTTATTTTTTATTTTATTTTTTTCTTAAAAAAATTATTTTTCAATCTATTTATTATTATTATTATTTATTTTATTTTTTTTTTATTTTTTAGTTTTTTTTATTTTTTTTACTTTATATACTTTATATTTAATTTTTCATTTTTTATTTTTTTTTAATTTAAATTTTTTTAGCGCTTTTTACCTTTTTTTTAATTTAAATTTTTTGTGCTTTTTTTTTATTTTTATTTTAATCTATTTATTTTTTATTATTCTTATTTAAATAACGATTTTCTTTATTTTTTTCAAATTTTAATAATATTAATTTTTTTTAATTTATTATTTAATTATTTTTTTTATTTAACTTAATTTTTAAATATTTCATTCATTCTTTGTTTATTTATTTATTTTATTTATTTATAGGTTTTTTATGGGCAGGTGAGAATTCGTTTGACAGTATAGGTAGAAAAATGGTTCTTTTTGGATAAAAGGATAGGGCAGATAATTCTTTTATGGGTGGAAAAGTGATGGGACAGATGGATATTTTACAATAAAAGAGCAGTATATGGATAGTTTTCAGGAGTAAATATGTGTATTTATGCAATAGTGGGAATAAAATAATCGATTATTCTCACTATTGCATATATGTACTAGTGCAACCCATTAATTTAGCAATGACAAAAAGGGGGTAGCTTATTTTTAGAACAAAAAATTTTATTATTGTATTAGTTTGAAAAAAGCAAGATAGCTTATTTTCAGGTAAAACAAGTTTTTAGGTTTTTTGATTAAAACCAAGGAGGTAGCTTATTTTTGGAGTAGCTTATTTTCAGGAATATATAATATTTTAGAGGAAAAAGGGTTCTCTGATATTTTATGTTAAATATATAGTTCATAATAGCCAATCAAATTGCTCTTATATAGAGGGGAGAGAGTAGAGGATAGTAAAATAATATTACATAATATATATCACCACCCTATATATATACATATGCTATATACTGTATATTGCTACTAGCTTCTTGTTTTTAATTCAAAAACATAAAAATACTTTTATACCAGGACTCTGAACATTTTTTATATAGGTTATAACCAGATTTTAACCAATTTTGACCTAATGGGCATCTATAATAACATTATACAAGAGGAGGATTGGACGAACAATAACGTTTTTCTTAATAAATAGGAGATCAAAAAAATATAACATAAGTTTTTTAGAAAAAATTGTCTAGAAATTGAACTAGTAGTCCAAATTTAATGATTTTGGTACCATTCGATTTGTCTCGGTGAGAGGAGTTGAATAGTACCATTTTATTTCATTTGGATCACTGGATCAAAGTTATTGGCCAAATACTATCAGTTATTATGTTTTCTTATAAAATTACTATAAAATCAATAGTTTTTTGAGAATAACTTTTGATCCAATGATCCAAATGAAATAATTTTGGTATCATTGGATTCGTTTTACTAAGACAAATTGAATGGTACCCAAATAATCTAAATCGGATTACTGTATCACAATATATTCAAGTTTTTGTAAAATTATATATATAAATATACGGATTTTGAAAAATTTTTTTATATAGTAGAGGAGGGGTCAAGCACTACTATGAGGAGGTACATATCGTTATTTATGAATGCCCCCTAATTTGCTAAAAATGACAAAACTATATTTATTTAACTAACTTCTGATTCAGTGATCAGAATTGAATAAACTTTTTTTTGTTAAATATGCTTTACTAAGAGCTTCATTTTAAAAAAAGTTCATTCAAATTGTACTACTGGATGCCAAGATAATTGCCAAAAACGGTTTTTTTGTTTTTCAAATTTCAGGGTTTTTGCTGAAATGCGTAATATATGACCTTTGTACTATATGTCTGAGGTCCTTTTATACTCTTTGTCATATCAAAAAATAAAAATTTTTAGTTCTAAAAATAAGCTACCCTATAATTAATGATTGTTGCTATATAGTAAAATACAACTTTACTAAGCAAATTGATTAAAGTCACTTAAATAAACTTATTCAGAAAATCAAAATACATATATCCTAAAATTTTTATATAAATCAGATAACTTTTTATTATTAGACTTTTAATTTTTATTTTTTTTTTATTTTTTTTTTTT
>QKWP01001382.1:6728-72901 GCA_003550325.1 Gigaspora rosea
AATTTTGCGTAATTTTGGCTTAATTCTGCTACACCAGGATTAATAAAATATTACTATAAATAGGATACAATTAGAAAATATTACTATAAATAGTATATAATTAGATAGACAATCAACATTGTTTTCATTGTTTTACTTTCAACATTTTGCAACCTTGCGCACAGTTTAAACTTCAAGCAACTTCTCAATAATATTCCAACTATTTTTATTCGTTTAATATTAAAATTTTCTTTACTTCTTAAGCTTCTTATTTATTTATTGTTTATTTTAGTTTTTTTTTTAATTTACGTTTAAATTTTAAGTCTTCCGTTTATTATTTAATACTAACTACGCTACTAATTCATTTAAGTTTTTTCATCATTTTTTATCTTAAAATATTTTAGAAATGTTTAAAAGAATGAAAGTCGCTGCAAAGAAAAGTTCAAAGAAGGCCTCAAGCAAGAAGTCTAATAAGGAAAAAGGATCTCTAGAAGCAACAAGAGGTTCTGAACTGACTCAAAGCTTTTCGGATAGATTTGATAATCTTGGAATTGGAGTTTCTAATACTTAAGAAGATTCGAATACTTCCGAATGTATTTAAAAGTTTTAAACATAATTCTTTTTAATTTTTTAATTTTTTATTAATTATAATATATTTAAATAAAATTACAAGCAAGAACCTTAGCTAAGATTATCGAAAACCAAGGAGAAATACTTCACCAACTCCAAGAACTTTACTCTAAAGTCGGGAGACTAGAAAATCGGTTAAAAGAGATAGAGGAAAAAATAGATAATAATTTCGATTTTACTAATGAAAAAATGTTCAAAGAAGTAATTATTTAAGTTTAAATTTTTTTTTAATAATATTATAAATCATTTAAAAGTTATTTAATATTTATAAATATCATTTAATAAATTTTATTAAAGGACATGATTAAAGGTGCGGCTAAAATACTAATCGAAAAATCTATTTATCCTACAGAAGAGCAGATAAAAGCAGAAGTAGATAATTATATACGAGCGAATTATAAGGATAATTTACGAAAGTTTACGACAGCTCAATGGAATTCATACTATATGAAGAATTTTCACGGACCAGTAAAACCTTTTTATTTAATTTATATATTTTTTCTTATTTTCGAATATATTCGAAATATTTAAAAATATTTCGAAATTATTCACCTTTTTTTAATTATTGCATTTTACTAAATTAATATATTTAGCTTTTGGAAAAGATTAGAGCTTTGCGGGGTACTTTGACAACAAAGATTAAATCCTCTACATTTTTTGTATTTGGAAAACTTTTAGAACCAATTAACAATAGTGCCTCACCTGAAATGGTTCTAAAGTGGAAAAAATCAGACAAAACTAAGGCATGCTACCGGCGGTTATTCGATGAGGTAGAAGATTCGGAAGAGACCTATATGGTTAAAATTTTAAAAAAAGTTTTTCCTTCCGGAGATGGCTCTCAAGAAAATGTAGCATATGCTATAGCCGTAGCCCAAGCAATGCTAAATCCGAAATATAATAAGATAACGATGTCCGATACTGCAATTAAATCTAAGATTGCAAAAAATGTAGTAAGTATTTATTAATATTTTTATTAATATTTTTATTAATATTTTTTTTTTAAATTAATTTAAATAATTCGAATTGTTTCGAAACAAATAGGAGATCTTAAAACACAACACGGGATTTGCAGTATCAAGCTCCGAAGATGAAACAGAAGAAGAAAAATCTAACGAAGAATCAGATAATGTCGAAAAAGTATAAATAGTTTTTAATTAATTTTAATTAACTTTGAAATATTATTTTCGAATGATATAAATTATTCTAATTATTTAGGAACCCGTTAGGAAACGTAAAAATATTTCGAAGAAAAACAGCAAGGTTTTATATTTAATATAGTTGCAATTATATCGAAATTATTTAATATTCATAAGTATTTTTTAGACATATAAAAGACCAAGAGTGGGTAAGAAAAAAAGATTTATAAGATATTTCGATTTATTTCAAACACATTCGAATTTTTGCAAAACTATTAAGAAAATTTAGAAATCTCCGAAGAAGAGCGGGAAGATCAGGAAGAAATGCCAGAAGATCCGAAAGAAGATAATGATTCTAATAATGTCGAAAAGGTATAAATAGTTTTTAATTAATTTAATTAATTTAATTAATTTCGAATTATTATTTTCTAATTATATAAATTATTCTAATTATTTAGGAGCCAGTTAGAAAAAATAAAAATATTTCGAAGAAATCCAGCAAGGTTTGAATATTTAATATAGTTGTAATTATGTCAAAATTATTTAATATTTATAAATACTTTTTAGATATATAAAAGGCCAAGAGTGGGTAAGAAAAAAAGATTTATAAGTTATTTCGAATTATTTCAAACACATTCGAATATTTTCAAAACTATTAAATTAATTTGAAAATTTAGAAACCTCCGAAATAGAGCAGGATGATCAGGAAAATTTGTCAGATAATTCGAAAGAAGCTGAAAATGAACTGCAAGATAATAATTCTAGAGCTCCCAGTTCCTCATCCTCGGATGATGACAGTTCCTCATCCTCGGATGATGATAATGATTCGAAAAGAGAAAAGGATGGTGATTCGAAAAAAGGAACGGATGATGATTCGAAAAAAGAAACAGATGAAAGTGATGAGTAAAAGTTTTTTGTTTTTAGTTTTGTTTTTTTTTTTATACAAATAATGCTGCGTTTTATTTTTTATATATTTTTTTTTAGCTTTTTTTATATATAACATTTAAAATTTTATAATAAAAATATAATTCTTTCTTTGAATTTTTGGCGTAGGGTTTTTTCTTGTTATAATTTGTTATTTTGTTATATAAATTTAGTAAATTTCGCAAATGCGAAATAAATCGAAATAAATTAAATAAATAAAAATTATTTTAATTGTCTATTTCGTAATATTTATTAATTTATAATGACTGATTTTTCGAAATAGTTCGAAATAGTTCGATGAAGTTCAAATTCTGTACTACTAGATCAGATTAGATCTTTTGTTTATAAATTAGATCTTCTATTTTGGTTTTTTTTCGCTTTTTTGTTTTCATTTCATTTTTTTATTTTCGTTTCGTTCGTTTCGTTTTTTTTGTTTTCATTTGTTTTTTTCATTTTTTTTTATTTATTTATTTATTTTTTAATTTTTTTTAATTTTATTTTTATTTCGGCACTTTAAAAGAACACCTTTTCAAGAAAACAAACAACGTTTCGAAACCATGCGCAAGCCAACCCAAACTTCTGACACTTTGCAAGAACGTCTCTGGCAATTTCTAAATTTCCAAGAACGCTTCTTTAAAGAAATAAAGGACTTTATTTATTTTTTCGTTTGACATAATTTGTTTTTGTATTTTGTTTTTTTTTTTTTTTTAATTTGTTTTATTAATTTATTTATTTTGACACTTTGCGAGAAAAGAACCCTTACTTCCTGGCGCTTTGAAAGAAAACCAACCCAGACTTTTTCGGCACTTCGCGATTTTTTCGGCACTTCGCGACTTCTTTCGCAATTTCTGAATTTGCAAGAACGCGAACTCTTACTTCAGAGAAATGATGTTTCGCTTCATTTATTTTTTTGTTTCGTGTTTTTTGTTTTTGTTTTTTTGGTTTATTTTTAAAATTTTTTTATTAATTTATTTTTTATTTCGGCACTTTGCGAGAAAAACAAACAACTTTTCGAAACATTGCGCATGCAAACTACGACTTCCGACACTTTCAAAAACATACTCCTAGCAATTTCTAAATTTTCAAGAACACTTCTTTAGAGAAATGGGCGCAAGTTTTCGCAAGTTTTCGCATTTATTTTTTCGTTTCGTGTTTTTTGTTTTTGTTTTTTTGGTTTATTTTTAAAATTTTTTTATTAATTTATTTTTTATTTCGGCACTTTGCGAGAAAAACAAACAACTTTTCGAAACATTGCGCATGCAAACTACGACTTCCGACACTTTCAAAAACATACTCCTAGCAATTTCTAAATTTTCAAGAACACTTCTTTAGAGAAATGGGCGCAAGTTTTCGCAAGTTTTCGCATTTATTTTTTCGTTTCGTGTTTTTTGTTTTTGTTTTTTTGGTTTATTTTTAAAATTTTTTTATTAATTTATTTTATTTCGGCACTTTGCGAGAAAAACAAATCTTTTCGAAACATTGCGCATGCCAACTACGACTTCCGACACTTTCAAGAACACACTCCTAGCAATTTCTAAATTTTCAAGAACACTTCTTTAGAGAAATGGGCGCAAGTTTTCGCAAGTTTTCGCATTTATTTTTTCGTTTCGTGTTTTTTGTTTTGTTTTTTTGGTTTATTTTTAAAACTTTTTTATTAATTTATTTTATTTCGGCACTTGGTGAGAAAAACAAAACTTTTCGAAACATTGCGCATGTCAACTAAGACTTCCGACATTTTCAAGAACACACCCCAGCAATTTCTAAATTTTCAAGAACGCTTTTTTAGAGAATGGGCGCAAGTTTTTGCAAGTTCTTGCAAGGTTTCGCTTCATTTATTTTTTCGTTTTGTGTTTTTTGTTTTTGTTTTATTTTTAAAATTTTTTTTAATTTATTTTATTTCGGCACTTTGCGAGATAATCAAACAATACTCAAAACCTTGCGCATACCGACTACGACTTCTGACACTTTCAAGAACGATAGAAAACAAAGAAGCGAAGATAATAGCTAACTGTGGGGTGAGCGAAAATAAGCGTGTAGGGCTAGTTTTTTGTATATAGTAATAGAATTAATGCGACGAATTGCGAAATTAGTTTAAAATATTTGTAATAATGTAAAAATAATACGTAATATATAATAAAGAAATGTATATTTAATAAATATAAAATATAATGTATAATAATAATAAATAAAAAAATATAAAATTTTATATTAAATTGCGAAACCGTGCGAAATATTTTGAAATCCTGTAAAAAAGCATGATATATGAATATGTATATCGTTTATTTATTTTTTAAAAATTTTGAAAATTTCGAAAATTTGCAAAATATTGTGAAACAATGCAAAAATATCAAAATATTACCTCCAGCGCGCATTAGTTTATTGATCCGCATGAGTACGCGACCCCTGTAGGGGAGGTAATTTGCATTTTTTTGGTCTATTTCGCAATATTTTGCAATATATTTCGAAATATTTCGAAATAATAACCATAATATTACCGTAATATAACGTAATATATTACGTAATATACCGTATCAATCGTAAGATTTTTGTAATATTACGGGCTGTAATATCTTACGTAAGATTATGCATATATAATTCGCTGATGTAACTTTTTATTTATTTAACTAATTTTACTAATCTTACTATTATTAGAATTACAAAAACTAGTTCTGGAACTTTCATTAGAAGCTTGCAGGATATTAGCTTTAAAAAATTAACTTTACTTAGTCAGGAATGCTGATTTTGATATTTTATATGTATCACTCTTGATTTTATTAATACAAATTCTCATTTATTCGTAGATCATCTAATCTGGGTTTCAAATCAGTAATTCAGATCACCCATTTTGAAATGGGTGATCTGGTTTACTCTAACCCAGTTCAGAACTCTAATCCGACCACAACACATGTCTAAAATTTCCAACAGTCCAATGTTGATGCTCAAAGACACAATAATACCTTTTTACTATATTATCCACAGTGATAAGCGGCTTTGGAGTAGTGACATACAAATTTAAGTTTAAATCGTGCAATACATGATGTGTGGTACTTTTTGAAATTGTTATTCTATTTTGGAAGTTGTAGTAGTTGGTGATTTGCATAAGAATAAGACAGTAGTTGCTATTGGTAACAAAACTTTTTAGGTTTTTCTAGTTAGAATGAGATAGGATTTTTGATTTACCAGACCTTTTTTTTTTTTTAGTCTTTGCGCCCTACTTTTTTTACTTTTCTATAATGTTTTCTACGGAAGTTTTGTAGTAGCCAACTGCTGCCACAATAGTACAAAGTAAATCTTTATATTTGTAGCTATAAATTATTGCTCCACATTGAAATTCTGTTAAATCTTTCATACTACCCATATTTGTAAGAAAATTTTTTTTTAGTTTATATCTAATTCATCATACAAACATGCTCCTTTTTATATTGCATCATGTTACCTTGATGTTATACAACATTTGTGTGAAATTTGAAGCAGTTCTAAAAAAATTAAATTTTTTTGTGAATTTTTTTAAAAAAAAAAATTCAAAAAAATTGATCTTTGTACCAGCCCAAACATGACACTTTTGCCTATTTTTTGTATAACTTTTGCATGATCTAATGAAATTGCACGAAATTTTAGTATACTATATGATTTGCCAAACATATGGCATGAATTTTGTGCTGCAGTTACTTAACTAATTTCAAGTAATTACAATCCAAAAAGTGTTCACAATGCAATGGTAGCCCCTTGTAAATAAAAAATTATAAAATTTTATATTAAATTGCAAAACCTTGCAAAATATTATGAAAATCTGCAAAAAGCATGATTATATAAATATGTATATCATTTATTTATTTTTTAAAAAATTTTAAAAATTTGCAAAAATTTGCAAAATATTGTGGAATATTGCAAAAATATCACAAAATATGCAAAATATTACCTCTTGCAACCCCAAAGGAGGTAATTTATAGAGGTTGCATTTTTTATTTGGTCTATTTCACAATATTTCGCAATATATTTGAAATATTTTGAAATAAATTCTGTAATATTACGTGGGTGAATCTATTTGTCGCTGGTGGTAACAGTCACTATTTTGTGATCGACCAATTAGATCAAATGATCATGTATAATGTGAAAAATGCAAAAAAATCCTAGAATTAGAACCTTCAATAATAGATAAATAAAAGTGCATCAAGCCTTGAATCAGATAAATTGGTATGAATTTTTATATACATGTTTATTTTATCTTATATACTTTTATGTTTAACTTAGAATTATCAAATTTCCTTTATTTGCGCTTTTTAAATTAGATTTGAATTATGTAAATGAACTTCAAAAAAAAAAGTTATTAAAAAAAGGTTGCTAAAATCGAAGTAAGCATTTCATATTATTATTGATTTCTAACAATTGCACGATACTAATATTTGATTTTTGTTATAGTAAAACCATCGGGTTAAAAAAATCTTAACTGCTAAAGTTTACTAGTATTTTAAAGTACTTAATTGTGCCAAATACCCGCAAAAAAAAAAAAAAAAAAAAGAATTTGAATTTTGTTTTATTATTAAAATATTTAGCATTTGTTCGATTTTTGTTTTTGGTGCTTCCTATTTCAAGTTAATTTGATATTTTCATAAAGACTACTGGTAAATTTTAAACATATTCGGCTCAGAAGAATTCTATTATTTAAAACTTTTATCTTGCTTTGCTTGATATATAATAAAATTGTTAAGCTTTCTCGAATCTTGTATTATATAACAGATTTGTCACTTTAGATAATTGTATAGATTATATGCATTAACTGGTTATCTATATCATCTAAATTGATCAGATCAATCGAGTAATCATCTAATTAAATAATCGTGTTATCGAGTATTCGTATTACTCAGTTTAATTAAGGATCCGATTTTAATTTCGGGTAACCAGTTAACAACCGGTTTTGACCTGACGGTTGATGGTTTGAATTTTCAAACCCTAATAACAATATAAAAAGCACTACACCAATAATAAAAAATGCATAAACTAAATAATACTACTGCACTATAGAGCCTACTAAAAAAACAAATAAATAACAAGATTGTATACAGGTTTACTAAAAAAATGAAAGTATAAGTGATAAGCAAAGCACAAAAAAAAAAAAATTAAAAAAATTAAACTACTTACGAAAAACTAGTACGAAACTCACAAAAGACAAAGCACCTAATCGACACCAATAATGAAAAAACAACACTAAATACATGACTCAACAATATCTTATTTGGTTAAGACGAAACCAATTTTGTGTGTTAACTATATAGATTTAACAAACATTATGTAATTTTTGTCCATGATTCTCGATTTTGATTGACTAACAGCTGTGATCTACAAAATTTTGGCCTCCATTACATAATCGTTTACATAATTTTTGGTCAGAATTTACATAATTCAAAATAGAAATTTTTTAGAAAATACGCCTAGACTACGGCAAAAAATTGGCTCATGAATAATTTTCATTTAATGGACGGCCGTAATTTCATTAGTAACTTTGAGTAATGCCGGCCTAAATCTTTGATCGTCACACTCTCACTTTGGGACCACCCTTACCGTGTCCTAAATTTTGGGTTTTGGCACCGTTGGCCACTGCATACAAGACAACAGTATTCCTTGGAAATAATATCCACATAAAGTGTCCCTTCTCCACAATGAGATTGTTGAATTCGTGAATAGTATCAGGGTACTGTATGCGGTGACCAACGGTAAAATTTGCCGACAGTCATTTCGCCGACAATTTACATCTAGCCAATGTTAATTATAAATCAGGCCAATCTAACCTAAATTGGGCCAACTTTGTCGGCGATTGTAATATATACTAAATTGTTCCGAAACTCCGGGTTGAAAATCAAGTTGTACAAAAGACCAATGTAACAATTGATCAGACAGTGGCGCTTAACCAGACTCAATTTTAATTCCGTATTTCCGTTCCATTGGATTAGATTGTAAAAGATTTTTTTATATTAACATTCTTTTAGGCAAAGAACTAATGTTATCACAACTATTACGTTTTCCGACTTAGTCTTTTTTAAAAAATTTCCAACAAGTACAGAAACGATCAACTAATTCCAATTACGTTTAGGTACTTACTTTGTAATGTCCTTGCAAAGTTATTCCAAATTTGGATAAGCATGAAATGACGGAGAATGGCGCCACTTTTGATGAAAAAAATAGAATTACCTTTTATATTATTTTTTTTTGCTAAGGAGTGGCTTCGCATGTCATATTTTTACGTTTTCCGGCCGACAAAAACGAGTAAGATTTTGAAAGATAGAATGGGATTAAAAATATCAAACAAAATATATGCATTATCGATAATTGGTAAAAAAAGCTTTAATTAAATGCATATAATATAATATACTATATCATATCTTTTTAGGGCTAGAGAGAGAGTACGGTTAAATTTAATCATCAGCTGTTAAAAGAATGGATTTTATCTTATTTAATAGGAAAATTTTGAATTATATATCATTAACAACAAGTAGCATAATTTCTTTTTAACAACACGTTATGGTTAGAACCAGTAATAAAGCGAATGTTCAGAAATGCATGGTCTAGTTGAATTTCAGCTTTTATCAGCTGTTAAAGAGCATAATGAAATTTAAGAATATAATTAAGGAAAACAAGTAGTTTTATTTTCCTTTTAACAATATGTTATGGCTAGAGTCAGTGATAGGAATGCAGGGTCAAATTAAAATATCGTCAGCTATTAAAGAGAATAACGAGTCTTATTTGATCTAATACTGTGGGATGTTTGAGATTTATATCAGATATAATTAAGGAATATAAGTCGTTTTATTTTAACATTTTTGAAATGTGTTTTTCGGTGAATTCATTCCGGTAGTAGATGCAACAATTAGTTACTTTGTTGTCGTATTATATGGTTTTTCTGATTTCTCAGATATCAACATTTCTCTATATAAGCAAACAATTTTTTCACCAGTTCAAGATAAACGAAACGCATATACTCTTATCTTTCGTTTTCCAATTTTCCTCAGACCGATCCTGAGAAATCGTTCAAGACGCATATACTCTTATCTTTCGTTTTCCAACTTTCCTCAGACCGATCCTGAGAAATCGTTTAAAAAAATAATGGATTTATCTTTCGTTTTCGAAAATCCATCGAGAACCTCTAACACTCCTCAGACCGATGCTGAGGATTCGTCAAAAAAAATAATGAAGAACCCAAATTTCTCTTGCGAAAAAGATTTACCTATCGTTTTCGAGAATCCTTCGAATTCCTTCAACACTCCTCAGACCGATCATGAGGGTTCGTTAAAAAAAATGATTGAGAAAATTTCCTACCAAATTACTTTACCACAAGAAAAACTTCTCGCCCCACATAAAAGAAAAAGGCAATCTCGTAAACCACCCCGAGCACAAAACAAATTTATTTTGTTCCGGAAAGACTACATAGCACGGGCGAGAAAGGAAGATCCTGTTAGGACAAAGTCAATGAATACGCGCGACTTTTCCAAGGAAGCAAAACAACAATGGGATGCTCAACCAGCGGAGGTGAAGAGGCTCTTTACGATCATGGCTGATGTCGCCGCCGAAAGACATAAAGCTACGTATCCAGGCTACATTTACGAACCTGAAAAAACTGAAAAGAGGAAAGATAAACACTTATCCGAAGAATTCGATGAGTATATTGATTATTCTCATTGCTTGTAAAAGTATGTAAATATACTAAGTTAATAAGACCTGTATCGTATCAATGGAATTTTTTCCATTTGTCGCATTTGTCGTCGCTTTTTTGATTCATTCATCTTTCATTTACGCGTTGTTTGTTCATTTGGCGGCATTATTCTTTTTTGTTATATTGGATTAAACTTTTCGTTTATTGCGTTTTTTTTTCGTTTAATTTTCGTTCATATGTTGTTTTTTTATTCTTCTGTTCCATTCGTTTGTTCGTAGTCCGTTCCGGTATCCTAATGTTAATATAATAACTCACCATTTTTTTATATGCAATAAGAGTAGTTCATTTTTTATTATATGATTTAAATAAAAAAATAAACGATAGTGATGTACTGTACTACATGATCACGTGACCAAATATCTACGCAGTTTATAGGAATGATATAGAAGCAACATTTTAAAAATTGGCTAGTTACTTTTATAGAGTTCATTACATTGAACAAATTCACCAGTCCGATTTTCAAAATTTTGCTTCTACGACGGATTATGTTAGAATATATTTAATAATATCAATTTTTCAAAATGGTTCGAAAAAAAAAAATCGGTTAAATTTTACGTAGTGGTGATTTTTTTTTTTTAAAAAAAAAAACCGACAGGTAGCTTTATAGAGCTTATTTTACCCTATAAAGTTACTAGTCAGCCTTAAAAAACAATCGAGATTCGAAAATTTTAAACGTATCACGTGACCTGCCATGTACTTCCAGCGCCATTAATAAAAAGTTTTTTTTCAGCATGAAAAATTCGCTTTATATACTGTCAAATTGACTGACGAACATAGTGGCTACGTTATATCGTCAGCGTAACCTGTCACATCTTTCAGACATGCCAAAATTAGGCATAATGACGTGATATGACCATTAGTACAAATTATAAATATTGATGCTATATATACTGATATACAATACATACGTAGGCAATAGAACATTTCGTTAGTTATAACGTCCGATTTAATTTATATTTCAAGTATATATATTATTAATAAAAAGCAATAAAAGTAATCCGTTCAATTATATACGTACTATATTTATATTAATTTTAATAAATGAGTTCGTCTATTAATTGAATAGATTTTCTGATATTAGAATATATTAAAAATATATGTTTGTTTACAACGAATTCTAGCATAACGAATTTAAATATTATAGACAGTGGTATGGAAAATGAGACAGAATTGACAAATTTGACAATTGAAGGAATTGAAAGGTCGGGAAATTAGAAAATCTTTATTCATTGTTTCCAAAAATAATGATTTTGTGTTTTATTGAATAAGGTTTGTAATACAGCATATTGTTTCCATAAATGGAATTTGAAACACACTAACAGTCGATCATATCCAATGTTATACAATTAAAATATGCATCAGCCTGCATTATCCAGCCATCCAATAAGATTACGTGATAGTGACAAAACAAAAAGAATATTGAATCTTTGTTCTTTCGAAGTAACGTTATCTCTGAATCATTTTTTTCGGACCGTTTTTTATCATTCGGTTCTTCTAAATACAGTATCTTATTGAATTTATGCGTGAAACCTTTATACGGGATACACAACATCTCGGGTTATTACAATAGTAACTCAAAGTATTATACAGTTATATTCGATATCTATGTAATTCTCGTCGGTTGATATTTTTTCCTCGAAATGGTTAAATATCATGTTCACGGAAAAGTGAGTCCGTCTTGGAACCGACATATGAATGTTTTTGAAGAACTTGTCGGTATTTATAATCCGTCATAAGTTTCAAAAAAAGAAATCAAAGAATAGTTATATTTATTATTCAAACCTTTTTTATTAACTTATTTTGCTTTATCGGTCCATGTTACACCTTTCTTTACTTTACCTTACATAAATCTCGATATTATCTATTCCAATGATTTATTTGATTATTTATATGAATTTGTGTTTTTTTTTTTTTTTTGAACTATTTTTATTTGGATGACCAGTTGTTAAACTTTGAGAATGACGAAAGATTTGATCATTCGTAAAAAAAAAAAAAAAAACAAAAAAAATTTTTAAATTATCGAAAATAATTAATTATTGGTAATTATGATAATCATTGAGTAAAAACAAGTATTTGATAGGCATGCTCGTAGTAAGCTGCCGGATATTTTTTAATAAAATGTATGTTTATAACTTTGAAATAATAAATTGATGACAGATCTGTACACATTATCTATACCTTAAGTCGTTAGGATTAGAAACATTCTTTAATTAAATTTGCATGTATGCCTTAAATCATTTTCGAAATATCTAGAATCCAAAATTACTAAAATATATGGTATACTCCGTTATTATGAAAAATCAAGTTTACTAAAATGCATCTATGATGTTGGACATCATAAATGCTATTTCTCAAAAATGTACTAAGTAAACGGGGTCGGGTACTCTAAGTAAAAATGTTCAGGACCCCTGAAAACCTCATTTATATCTAATTTACATTATATTATGTAAAAACTCCTCTTTATTCTAAAAATGCACTCTAACTCTATCTAAATTTTATTAATAAAAATTATATATGGTGTTCAACATCATAGGTACATTTTATGAAAAATATTGTATATTATAAATTAAACATACATAAATATTGTTTCCGCTCTTTTTTTAGCAGGAATAAACTAACTTTCATTGGTGTGGCTACTATAGCATGAACAGAGAATTCCTTACTATTATCATCATTTTGTAAGATTAGCCCGAATGACCTCATGCATGGACAAAAAACCGTTACTCCGTTTTAAAGACGTTTTACGAGTATGCAATCTTTGTAAAAAATCTTTAAAAAAAGCTAACCATAAATGGAAATGATAAACGAGTTTTGATGTGATCTTCAATAATGTTAATAATGCTGAAACAAGTGGCTGAAAAAACTCGGTTCACTGTGGCCAATGAGGCTAATGTTCATGTGACACACGACGCGACTTAAAAATTATATCATATTTTATCATAATTTTCTTTTTTATTTAAAAGTTTTTGAGACTCAAAAGCATAAACATAATGTGATACTATGATACATATCTTAGAATTATTAGAATTTATCTTATAACTTAAAAGCACATGCTTTAATTTACACATATATAGATCTATTGTTACTTAATTTAAAATAGCTAGCTATTGTAATAATAACGTAAAGAAAAGAACAAAATCGTAAAGAAAATGAAAGCTTTCATGAAATACGAATAAATATTTATATATTTAAAAAAATAAAATGAAATAAAAGAAAAAATGTTCGTTATATATATCGAAGCGTGAATTTAGATAAAAGACGTTTAATAAAAATGGGCTTTTCGTCAATAAAAAAAATGTCAATTATATATATCGAATTATAAATTATATAATTGACATTAAAAATAAATAAATGGGTTTTTAATGAACTTAATCGATTTAATCCTTATAATAGGCCTGGATATCAAAGTACTTTTCAACAACGTCAGTATCGGAATTTATACTGTCATCGATATATAGGGTTGATCCGATTTCAACCAATTGTGAGGTATCTTCAATCGATTCAGAATTTATCGGGGAAGCAGACTCCTCATTTTCACTTCTGTTATCCTTTGATTTACATTTAGGCTGATATTTATAATGAGGAAACATTTTTTTATGACGTTTATCAGCCTCTTTGGCCAAAACTTTAAAAAAGTTTTTTACGGCTGCGGGCTGCCGATTCCATTCAATCTTGGCATTTGATGAAATAGATCCTGCTCTTAATGTTTCTGGGTTATTCCCATTTAATAGACGCATTCTCGCGTTATAATCTTTTCTGAATAAAACGAAGGAATTTTGTGGTCTCGGTAAATGCGTCGGACTTTTTCGACTTGGGGCCAATAAAATGTCTAAAGATAAAGAAAGATGATAGGGGGGCTTGGAGATCTGCTGTGTAAGGAGAGAATCATGGTCATATTGTAGGGATGGTGTTGGTGAGAATGATAGGGTCTCGTGAATAATTTGGAGTTCCATGGTTAAAGGGATTGATCAATTCTGAAAGATTAAAGATAGTAATATTAAGATATCTATTGATCGAGATATTTCAAAACTTTGCAATTAAAAAATACAGATATCCAAATATATTTTATTGCGAGTTTTGATTTTTTTTTTTTTTTTTTGTTTGGCTCTCGGTCGATGGTAAAGCTCTCATCTTTATCTCCTTTTATATTAAAAATTTCGATAACGCGTTGGCACAGTAGTGGCTAGTGATCATCATACGTGATTGGTGTCACCTATCAAGGCGTGAAACTTTATGTTACACATCCCCGGAAATATAAAAAAAAAAACAGTCATTTATTTCATTAATGTAAATGGTGAAATTAAGTTTAGTCAATAATTACCCCGTGTATATAAATTTTCTAATTTAATCATTCAGCAAGTCAAAATAAGAGTGAATAAGAATAAATAAAAGCGAATAAGAGTGAATTCTCGGATCTTTAATAGCCACCCTAATTGTGTCCATTTTTTTTTTATTTAAAATTTAGTGGAAATAGTTACGCTAGTATAACATTAAAGGAATAGAACATAATTTCAGTGCATACGGTAAATTTGATAGGCAAATTTTTTAATAAAACTTTAAGTGTTATAACAAAAATTTCTATGTTAATATGATAAAATTAATAAAATTCAATCGTCAATTCTGCATGACGTTGAGCATTGATGAATATATTGAGTAATCTAATATATTCTTAAATTCTAATACAAAGTAATTTGGTTTTAAATTTCTAATATTATTATATATATTACAGCAATAAGATCAATATACTGGGTACTATCATAGTTAATATTTTGTTATTTACTTATTATAATAATTAATAAAGTATATTTGTCGCTATTGAAAATCATATGAATCTGAAACATCCATTCAAATTCTGAGATAATATATTAAAGATTATCATCGGCCGTTGTGATTTAAGCTTTACATGTTTTTTTTTTCCCAAAAAACCAACACCTCATGTATGCGCTAACATGCATAAAGTCTTTGTGCACCCAATTGTGAGATAATATTCTTATATTTGATAAACGTTTCATAAAATAAAGAGCTGCATCACAGATTGTCAAATATTGATTAGTTGTCATACTTTGGAACATCCGAAAAGAAAAATGTCCACCGAAACTAAAATAAATAAAAATTAGTAACTTTGAATCCAAAAAAAATTCAAATATTCACACGTTCAGTGTAATCACATGCTATTAACATATTATTTGTACATAAATGATTTACACCTTGAATAACGTTTATTAACATTAATTAAAACACCAATCATATATTTTACCGCTTTGGAAGATTCGGGCTTTTGAAATATTCAACTTTTATTATTAGCATATATTGTCAATTCTTTCCCCTTTAGGGATGAATCAATTTATATTTATCACACAATCTTACACTTTCTTCCCTTATTTTCACTGTTATTTGCTCAAGAACTCCTATCGGTTAATGGAGGTGATGCAGAACAACTTAAACGGCTACAATAAAACAAAGATTATTTAATTAAAATTACGGAATCAAAAAAAAAATTTTTTTTGCTGAATCATGCAATTACATATTATTTCAAATGATCTGATTTTTATTCCGCGATTACTATATACATATAACATGGGTATAACATATTTACACGTACAGTATAACGGAGCTTTTTTATCCGGAGTAAGGCACCAAATAAATCAAGCGTGTTCGTATTATTAGAAAATATTATTTGATAAAATACCCATATTTGCAATTCAAGTGTAGCATTTATAGTTAAAACTGTACATCGTGAAAATTTAATTAATAAGCTGTCAATAGGAATAATATTCCCGGTAGATTCCTTGGACGCTTTATTAGATTTCAAATAATTAAATAATTACACTGATGATAACATATCCTAACTTGTTCTACCATTTATTAATTTTTACTTTTTTATATGACAAATGTTGCTTCCGGAGATATGAACCAAATATATATAGCAAGTAATATTTTAAAAAAGTTTTACGATAAAATAAAATGATTATCGTTATTATAAATTTTGAATGACAAATCGTGTGAAAAAGATACAAGAAAGTAATCTATTACAAGATAAAGAAGACAAAAGTTTATGCAAGATACAAATACTAATGCAAAACTTGCATATGGTCTGAGTCCTATCTCTATTAAGATTTCCAATTTTATTGATCCTTACATTTAACTCCAGAAAATATGAAATTTTTTCTCAATACTTTATAGTTAAATATATCCTTTTAAGTACCGAATTTAACTATTTTAAATGAACTAGTCTCTTAATCTATAAAATTTTAGAAAAAATAATACAAAATAAGAAGTTATAAATGCTATCACTCCGTTCTCCGGAATGAATTGCATTGAAATTGAGATAACTTTTGTTGGCCAATGACATAAATATTTTCATAGTGCTTCTTAATATGGACATTGACAATATGGACCAATATTTATTAAATATGTCCATATGTATTTTTTATTGGACACAGGCATTTAGTCCAAATAAATCATATGATCCGGATAATTATAATTACAAATATTTGACTGGCTAAATTATAAATTTTTGATATGTAATAGTTATTACACATTTTATCATATATATCATTAAACATCACGAGACAGGCGAGATATTATGCCGTATCGTGACGCAGCCACAATGATGCATGGGATGTTTCATAATGTTGACGACAAATATCGTAAATTGCTATATACGTACAAGATCCGGTCTGTTAAGTGGTCTGTTACATTACACCAATTTTAATAGACCCTACGTATAGTACATGGCGAGAGTTTATATCAGTGTTGGCACCGGAAGGTCACTGGAAGGCCACTGGAAGAAATCAATAGTGTCACTGGAATTTAAAGTTCCAGTGACCTTTCAGCGCCATCACTAGTTTATATCATAGAAAGAAATTTTTGAAATACATACACACTTTGCATTTATAGCATACAGTCTAGAAATTTGAAAAGAATTATATTTTAATTTCTTGGTATCGCTCCGATTTCTTGATATCTCTCTAATTTCTTGATGTACTCTAGTTCTCAGATGATGCTTATAAATATATCATGTCTATAATAATTGTCGCGGCTGATGCTGAAATTGGCTGATGCTGAAATTTGGGGTCTCGATTTGAAACTATAAGCCCTGCTAAAATCCACATATACACTTTAAATATCAAAGCTACACCCAAACCCTACCCTAACCCTATAAGACAAAAACGAAAAAAACATACCAAAAAAATTTTAAAATTTCATATCAAAATAGGTCAAAATTTCAGCATCAGCCACCACAATAATTTTTAATAATGGTTTTTAAATACATATCAGATATATAAAGTTTAAGATATAAAATTCATGATTTTTGTGCTCTAATTTCTTGACTTTATTCAAATTTCTTGATGTTACTCTAGTTATTTGGTGTGTTTTAGTTTCTTGGTATCACTCTAATTTCTTGGTTGGCTCTAGTTTCTTGATATCATTTAGTTTCTTGGTATTGCTCTGGTTTTTTGTTTTTTTTCGGTACTGCCCGCTTCACCGACAATCATTTCACCACTTAGTCGACATCGCATAGGGTTAGGATTAGCGTTTTATTAGTTGCAGGTATATATTTTTAGTAAATTGCCACTTGGTGTGATGTCGGCTAAGTGAGCTGTCGGTGAAATGATTCTAGTTTCTTGGTATTATTCTAGTTTTTTGGTATACTCTAATTTTTTTAACAATAATACTTATAAGCATATAATAATTTTTAAAATATATTTATATAAAGTTTAAGATATAAAATATATAATTTTGCATTTTAGTTTTTTAATATTTTGATTTTTTGATATTCCCTTTGATATGGGAGTATTACTCTATTTTTTTTTAGTATGTTTTAGTTTTCTGACTTGCTCTGATTTCTTAGTTTGTTTTAGTTTTTTTATTGTCTAAAGCATGGTAACAGACACTTAGTTTTTATATACTATATAATAAAACATCACAACAAATAACCTTGAAACATACCCAATATAAATCAAGGGGATACCGATCATGAAGGTACCTACCATTGCGTTTTACGGCTATAAAATTATTTTGGTTTAATTTTATATAGTTATAGAATTAAAATAAACACATTTTAGCCAAACCGAATTTGATATTTGTTGAGATTTTAATTTAAAATTTTAAAATAGTTACTAAAAATAATTTGTTTTTTTTTTTTAATTGACTTCCTCCTATATAATGCCCCAAATTCAATAAAAAAATATATATACCAAAAAAAATTATTAGATTAATTTTGCGCCCAAAGAAGGTTATGTGAAGAAAATGCTAATTTGTACAAAAACAAATTTGCATTAGATGATGGCCATAATTTTGTCTTTGCACAACCCAGTACTTCATTCACGATTTTGATTGGCTACCGACCGTGATCTACAAAATTTTAACCCGTATTACATAATTGTTTACATAATTTCTGCCCAGAATTAATGTTAATTTTTTCAATCCAAATATAGAAATTTTAGGATAGGCCCAGATTATTGGCAAAAACTTAATGGGCAGCAAATAATTTTTGTATCGTCACTCTCAGTCAATCATCTGTCATGACAAATAAGGCCATTGATTCTCTATGTGCTGCGGCGATGGCTTGACGGCCCGCCATCCTGACCGTGTCCTAAATTTTGGGTTCGAGCACTGTTGGCCATTGCATACAGTACAATAGTACACTCGGAAGTAAATAGTATCCACATAAAGTAACCCCTTCTCCATTAATAAGATTGTGAGATTCGTGAATAGTACCAGGGTTCTGTTTGCGGTGGCCAACGGTAAAATTTGCCGACAGCCGTTCCGCCGACAATCTACATCTAGCCAACACTAACTATAAATCAGGCCAACCTAACTTAAATCGGGTCAACTTTGTCGGCGAAATCAATGTCGGAGAAATGGTTGTCATTGAAACAGTTGTCGGCAAAATTGGTTTTGTACTAAATTGTTATAATATATACTATCGGTTTGAAAATCATGTTGCACAGAAGAAATTGATCAGAGTTCGCATGCACATATTTTTAATAGAAATTCTTTATTCAATTTTAAGTCCGTATTTTCTGTGCCACCACCGGATTATACAGAACCAAATTATCGTCATCATTATGGCTCAATTCCACAAATCTTAAACATCCTAGATTGTAAAAGATTTTTGCTATTAACGTTCTTTAGGCAAGAACAAATGTTATCACAACTACTATTCCGATTTATGTCTTTTTAAAAATTTCACAATAAGCATAGAAATGATCAACTAACTCAAGTTACGTTTAGGTACGTACTTACTTTGTAATGCCCTTGTGGAGTTATTCCAAATTTGGATTAAAATTAAAATGACGCCACTTGATGAAAAAAAAATAGAATCCTTCTATATTATTTTCTTTAATATGGAGTGGCTTTGCATCACGTTTCCGGCCGACAAAAACGAGGAAGATTTTGAAAGGGAGAATAAGAGTAAAATATCAAACAAAATGTGTATGCATTACCAATAAATTGGCAAAGAAAGCTTTAATTAAATGCATATAATATATTATATCATATCTTTTTAGGGCTAGAGCGAGAGTACGGTTAGATTAAATTATCAGCTGTTAAGACGAAGAATAAATTTTAGCTTATCTAATAGTAATTTTTAATTATATATCATTAAGGAACACAAAGATTTTATTTTAAACCCTTTGAAATAATGTTTTTCGGCGAATTCATTCCGGAAGTAAATGTAGTAGTTAGTTATTTTGTTATCGTATTATATAAATTTTCTGATTGCTCAACCGTTAACATTTCTCTATATAAGCAACACACTTTTTTTTTTTGCAAGTTCAAAAACAGAATTCACATATTTCTTTAAAATGTCAGACAGGCGCGGAAAAGTTCCAACTTTCAACAAAATATTTTTTGAGACCGATCCTGAAATTTTAATGAAAGAAATGATGGATGATCCCCCTTATGAACTTACTCTATCTTTAGAGGAACTTCTTGCAGCGCGTAAGAAAAGAAAATCTCAAAAGCCACCTAGAGCCCAAAATAAATTTATTTTGTTCCGAAAGGATTTCACAGCACGGGCGAGAAAGGAAGATCCTGTTCGGACCAAATCAATGAATACACGCGACTTCTCAACGGAAGCAAAAAAAGAATGGGATGATCAACCAGCGGAGGTGCAACAGTTCTTTACGATCTTGGCTAAAGTTGCCACAAAAAAGCATAAAGCTATGTATCCAGGGTACGTTTACGAACCTGAAAAAAAGCAAGATAAACAAGTAGCCGCTTCCGAAGAAAACCTCACGAATGATTCTTCAGATAAACAAGCTGCAGCTTCCGAAGAAAACTTTATGGATGCAAGTAGCCGCTTCCGAAGAAAACCTCACGAATGATTCTTCAGATAAACAAGCTGCAGCTTCCGAAGAAAACTTTATGGATGACCCACAAGCAGTTTCTGAAGAAAACTTTATGGATGACTCTTCAGATGAATTTGAAGAGTACGTTGACTATAGTCAATGCTCGAAATAGGTATGTAAATATACTAAGTTAAAAAATAAGCGGATATTTAACGACAAAAAAATAATGTGGCTTATTAATCAAACCTAGGCGAAATCTCTGGCAAGTTTGGCCAATAACCATTTATCAACCGTTTTTTTTTCGTTTTGCCAATTTATCGTTTCGTTTTTTTTTATTCGTTCGTCTTCCTTTTATTTCTTTTATTTGTTCGTTTATTGTCGTTCGTTTATTGTTTTTGTTGAATTATCTTCTCTTTTGTTTATCGTCGTTTAACCGTTCGTTCATACGTTTTTTTATTCTTCTATTCCGCTTGTTTGTTCGTAGTTCGTAGTTCGTAGTCCGTAGTGTATCCTAACAATAAAAATAGTTCATTTTATTATATGAAAATAAACGATAGTGCTGTACCACATGATCACGTGATATAGTGTCCACAAAATGCGCTTTTTTGTAGAAAATGATATAGAAGCAACATTTTAAAAATTGGCCAGTAACTTTTATAGAGTTCATTATGATGAGCAAAATTATCGGCCATATTTTCAAACTTTGCTTCCACGAGTTGAATTCGGATTGTGTTAGAATATATTCAATTAAAGATATTAGTCGGGTCAAATTTTATAAATATCGACTAAGCCGGCTTAGCCAGCAAATATTAAAACAGGTGAATTCCATTTACATGAAGATATATCATAGTTACATACGTTCTGGCACGAGAGGTGGGATCCGTGAATATCCACGATTAAAAATGAATACTTGATTAAAAGCGAATATTACACAAAATTCGTGAATATTCAATGAAAAAAAATCTAAATTGCACGAAATTCGAGGATTAGATCGTGAATAATCTAATCTATTTGGCCACTTTGATTATACTCGATTAAGTCGGCTATTTGAAAATTCGACCGACTTAGTCGGCTAAGTCGACTAAGTCAACTAAGGTCAGATCGATTAATATCCCTATATTCAATAACATCAAATGTTTCAAAATCGGTTAAAACTTTGTGAATTTTTTTTTTTTTTTTGTTTAAAAAAACCGACAAGTAACTTTATAAAACTTATATTTCCCTATGAAAATTGCTAGTCAACCTAAAAAAAAAACTTCAGGTTCGACAAATTGAAAGGCGACACGTGACCTGAATATAGACTTCCAGCTCCAGAATAGAGTTTTTTTCAGCACGAAATGTTCACTTTATACTGTCAAATTGACTGAAAACCATAGTGGCTACGTCATATCGTCAGCGTAACCTGTCACTGCTTTCTGACATACCAAACCTAGGCATAATGACATAGTATGACCATTAGTACAAATTATAAATATTGCTATTATTATATACTGTATACTGATATACAACACGTACGTAAACAATAGAACATTTCGTTAGCGTCCGATATAATTTGTATTTCAATTATTATTATATTAATTAAAGCAATAAAAGCAATCAATTGTTCAATTCCGTACGTACTATAATTATATTCAATAAATGGGAGATCGTTTATTAATTGAATAGATTTTCTCATACTGTATTATCATATATATTTGTCGTTTACAACAAATTTTAGCATACTAAATTTGATGATAGTTTAAATGTCGTTGGGTATTAACAAAAGATATCGTGAACGCAATTTTACCTACATATCTCTTCTAACTCTAACCCTAACGCTAGCCTTAACCCAAAAAAATCACGTGGTACACGACTTAGCCATTCCCCATATTTGATTATATATTGTGCACACAAATGGAATACTGCAGTAGATCATATCCATTTTAAACTGGAATTAGTAAACGCGTGTTTAGTGTATTCCCAAATTTCTATTGGTCATCAATAAATCGCAATTCTGATTGGACAAAATATTATGACCTTTAATAACGTGACATTCATACCAATCAAAAAATAATCTTGACATCAATTTTTTTAAAAAAATAAATTTAAAAAATATTATATGAAAACTTAAAACAAAGAATCAATTAAACAATTTTTTCGAAATTTATAATTGTACACGGGTATTATTTTAACTTGTAAGCCCATCAATTAACCCAATTTTTGCAGACGTAAAACCAAACCCTTGCTTGTAGTTAAGGCAGGATGTGTTTGGGATTAGAGAAGTGTAATTTATATCAAAAGTTCGCAAGGATTTTTTTTTGTTAGAAGCCAAATGGTGGTTTCATAATCGGAATTTTGAGATATCGATTGGTTTCTATATTTCCCGTGTACATACATCTAGTATACATCTCCGTGTACAATACAAATAGAAATTATCTTTATATCATATATAAATAAATTTTATATATTGTTTTTATTTATTATATAATAAAAATTCTATTAGCTTAAAAATCCTATACTGAGAAAAGACCTCCACTTAATTCTATAAAAAATTCGACAAAGAAACTTGATGAAAGATAATTTAATCCGGCACCAAAGCTTTAAAAAATTCATCAAAACATAGTTAAAGAACTCTTCAAAACCCATAAAGAAACTTGACAAAAGAATGCACTAAATCCTACAAAATAGTTTACTTATATCCAATAAAAAATGCTGGTTAATTATGAAAATATATTAAATGACGAAAAGGCATCGTAAACGAACTATAAAACAGATAACCAAATGGCATAAAACGTCCTATAATTTGGAATAAAACGTTATCAAATGGCAAAGAAATGATGAAATAAAAACACCATAAAATGATGAAGCAAGCACTGTAAAAAATGATGAAAAATGGCAAAAAAATACACCATGAAACGATGAAGAAACAAAAAGCACTATAGAAAGATGAAAAAAACATCATAAAATGGCAAAAGTAAGTACTGTAAAATGATGAAAAAATGACAAAGAAATGAAAAAAGTGCCATAAAATGACAAATAAATGACGAAAGCAATCACTGTTAAACGACAAAAGAAAGACTGTAAAGCAAAAAAAAATCATAAAACGACCAAAAAAATCCATAAAATGACAAAAGAAAGCACTGTAAAATGACGATAAAAATACTGTAAAATGATAAAGAAACAATAACTATAAAACAATGATATAAAACGCATTAATATTAAAGCAAGGTTAAAGAAAATAAAAATTGTGATTACTGATAGTCATTAGAAACTTGGGGGAAATTAATAAATGCGCTAAACACAGTCTCCCAAGGCATGCCCATATTATATGATTATTAATAGCTAATCATGTAATACAAGTATATGTTGTTTGGCTACTATGTGTTCAAAACTTAAATATGTAGTAAAAAAAACTTTATTTTAATTATAATATAGTAAACATCTAAGCGAAATTATTTAATGCTTATTGTACAAATAAGTTAATACTTTATTAATACATTTATTAATTTACTTTTAGACATAGCTATAGTTACTGTACTCAAGGCAGTAGAGTTCTACAATTTAATTTAATTTGATTTGATCAAATATTTAAATATTTGATTTGATTTAAAAAAAATTGTAGCAAAATTTTAAAAAATTCAAATCAAATCAAATTCAAATATAGAATTTTTAATTTAAATCAATTTCAAATCAAGGCTAATTTAATTTGACCAAATTCAGATATGCCTAATATTTTGATTTATTTGAGTTTGAGAAACCTTACAGGTGAGTGTTGGAGCTGAATTGTCTGTATCTATTTTTGTATATTGAACAATATCCAAATATGTTTGTATCTAAGTCTGCACTCATGTCCAAATATATCTGCATTCAAGTTTGCTCTTATGTTCAAATATATTAATTGTGATTAAACATTGTCTGTATATATATTGTAAATACAAATAATCTAGCAGATACATCTAGTCTGTGTTCAGACAGATTTAATTAGTCAAAAATATTTTATTAAAAGAAAATAATCAAAAAATAAATTAAAGATTTTTTTGGCATGCACATTTTTATTTATATATAATGTTATAATAAACAATTAAAAGATTCCAGAATTAACTTATTTTCAAAATAAGTAGGATATAAAAAATCCTGTTTTTTGTTTTACATTTCTGAATTATAAAATTAAATATATATAATTAATAATAAAATTGGCTTTTTGTTGATAAATATTTACTATAGTGCAGGAGATCTTAACTTAACAATATAATAGATAATCTTTAAAATCTATTAACTCTTTAAAAAATTAAAATTTTAAAAAAATTAACTGGTAATTTTGTTTATCAAGACAAGCTCTACAAAATTACCGGTCAGATTTTAAAAATTTAGATTATTTTTATATTAAAAATAAAAATTGAAAATATATAATTTATAATTTGGACCAATCAAAAACTTAGAATTTTATTATAAAAATCTTTTTGACCAATCAAAATTTAGTTTGAAAAATAAAATTTAGTTTGAAAAAATAAAATGTTTTAAAAAAATTAATTTGTGTTACCTATTCTAGCACTCTGATTGGCTAATTTAGATTACACTGCATATTTAAACATTGAAACACTATGTGTAACTGTTAAGTATAGATTTCCTGCACATAGTAAGAGACTTTTTTTAAAGTGAGGTTAATTGTATTAAGTGTCCACAGTAGGGTTCTCTGACTAGAGACAATTACAAATTTTTACAAGAATGAAACTCAGACTATAGATAACTATCTATCTAATTTATCTGCAACATAAACCTACTAGAGTGATTAAAACTCAATTAGATTCAATAATTTAGAATTAAAATAAACACAACAAATATAATTTTATTTGTGTAGGTTTGCTTATTCAAGAGTTATTGTGATTTAAATTTTATATGTTTTTAATATCTATGTTACCACTAATTGTAAAAAAATTGATTAATGATCAATTTTTATGCATAGTTGTATAATCAATTTTTTTAGAGCCTGGAAAATTTCCCAAATTCAAATAGAAAAATACATGAGCTTCGAATTCATACTACTTTTGAACCAGTGCGTATATGCATTCCTCTTTATATGCTCTACAACGATACAGTGCTATTTTTTTAATTTTACATGATTTAAACGAAATTAGCTACAAAGTATACACACAGTTGGTGTTAATAAAAATGCAAATGTGGCTCTGTATCATTATAGAGCACGCTAAGAGGAAACCAAAAATCATATTTTATTTGTGTATATCACTGGTTCAAAAGTAGTAGAAATTTTTAGGCTCCATTTATATGCATATCAACTATGTTGATCATTTGATATCGCCATTAAATTATTATGCGAATGCGTATGCGGCATAGGCTAGATTATGCGCATATTATGTCGCATCATAATTCTGGACACTATATCTAACCAACAAGATTTTTTCCGCATGTGCCACACAAGTGACACATAGGAGCATTCAGAAATGTGTGCCAGGTTTGTGACGCATATTGATTAAGCTACGAATTTGATTATGTCAAAATAGTTTATTTATCAAAATCCATATAAGAAACCACCTTTAGTGCTCTAACAAAAAGTTTTTATTGGGCAATTTTACTAAGTAAACTGTCACGGCTGATGTTGAATTTGGCTAATGCTGAATTTTGATCTAGAAATTTAAATTTTTTTAGGGTCTTTTTTTGCTTTTTTTGTCTTATAGGATTGGGAGTAAGGTTTGGGGTAGATTTGTTATATAAAAAGTATATATGGATTTTAGCACGACTTATAGTTTCAAATCGAAACCCCCAAAATTCAGCATCAGCCGTGACATCATTTAAGGATGCACTAAAAAGCTTATATGCATTTTTTAAAGCAACAAAATAGATAGGTTTTACTTCACTCATTCGTGGTTTATATTTAAAATAGCTTTATTATGTGTTATAGGAGATTATGACTTTATCGCTCGATTGCAATTTTATACAGCAACGAATGTATATAATGACATCTAAATCAAACCGTATTAAAGTGGTTTATTCTATTCCTAACACTACTATTCAGTTGCCGTATATTATATGAATTCAGTAATTTTTTTTTAATTACATAGTGTATATATGTAAAATCAATAATATCGTTTATAAATAAAAATTTTGATTGGCCATGATCTGACAAATTGACCAATCAAAACATGTTATTCAATTTATGTGATCAACCAATCACAAGATCTTCCTATATCTGATATGTTAAAATGACCTGATCATCTGCAAATTTTTCAAATGACATCAAATGACCCGAAATTTGAAAATGTCTCGTGATCAAATGACCATGGTCATTTAGAAATGACCGGGTCATTTAAGGGTCATTTAGTCATTAGGTCATTGTACTGTACTTGTAGAGTTTATATCCCAGATCTAATTTTTTTCTACGTATATTAATCAACTAACGACAATACATGTAGGTTTCGAAATAGGCTAGGTTGGGCAAAATGTTTGTAGGCTCGGGCCCAAGCCTAATAAAAATTTATATGCCTGGCCCAACCCAGGAGTGGTAAATGAAACGGTCGTTTGATCAAAATTTAAATGGTCCCAAGTTATCAAATCATGACAAGATCATTTTGGCTATTAAGATCATTTAGGTCATTTGTGTATAAATAATTTTATTGGTCAGATTGCTCATATAAAAAGTTATCGTAGCTATATATTAGTCAAAATTTACTAACTAATATTTATGTCTTAAATAAAGTTATTCGAAATAATACAGTGCGGACAACCTAGTCCCAACAAATAAAACTTTTTAACGGCCAAATTTAAAATTGAATTTTATATATACAGTACGGCCAAATTAACATAAGGTGCCAAGTTATTAATTTAACATATATATAGTATAAATTTAGTATATAAAGCGGCCAAATTTAGCCAAATTTAGCTTATGAAGCAGCCAAATTTGCTTGTTTAATAATATATTCAAGCGACCAAATTACTTGTTTAATTATAAAATTATTTAGATTTTAAAATTTTAAAAAATAATTTTAAAAAAAATTTAAGACCATCAAGATGTTTAGCTTGATTGGTTTTAATATTTGATGAAAGGTTTTGGTTTATTGTTTTTTATGAACAAGAATTGGCATTTTGAATTTAGTCAAATTTATTTGTTGGGAATAGGTTGTCTGTTCTGTATAATAAATTGCGTATATTTTAAAATTTTCATGTAAATTAAAAACTTTTTTTATTAATTAACTTTCTTATATTATCTTTTATCCGGAAAATTTTTTAATTTTTTTTATAGTTATAAAATGCGGAAATGAATTAATTAACTTTGAAAAAATTTTGATTTTAATATATAGCTACGATTATAGATTATATTGTAATTTTATTTGGCGGTCAGCTCTGATTGGCTAAAGGGCATTAGAATATTAATTGAACATATGTTTTTCCCCGTCTCATCATAATCACATGACGGTGATTTACATGTTATTAATTATAATTTTTATCATAAATTTTCTTTTTCTTTTTTTTTTTTATTGGTTATTTCCACAGGGTGATAACAAATAAAGCCAGTGTGATAACTGGCATTTGTTATTTCCCCGAAATGTTTAAAAATGTAAAGGGAGACAAAGAAAATGATAAAAATAATTAATAACACGAGCCCTGTCATGTCGTCATATGAAACGTTGAATAACTGGGACCTTTGCAGTAGAAAGGGCCGAGCATGAGGGAAATTTATTTTGATTGGCTGTAATCACGAGGATTGTCAATGATCGACGGCTTATTCTGATTGGCCAATATCATTAAATCGCAAAACGCCGTAAGGTACCTTGATTTGTACCGGGTGCATTTTAAGGTCATCAGATGCGGTATTTTCAGTTTTTACCGGTATTAGCAAGAATATGGAAGAACGAAATACAAAAATACGGTAATACTTACAAGTGACCCTCCATATAATAACCCTCCTCAATACGGCATTTTATGGTACTAATCGTTATTACTAAAAAGTATAATTCTTTTTTTTTTTTTTTTTTTAACAAAAAAATTTTTATGGATACTTATGTGCTTTTGTTATTACTTGTCTCTCGTGTTTTTTTTTTGCCATCCAACTTATTTTTATTATGAAAAAAAAAAAGGTCCCTGTTCTATACAAAATTGTAATAGAAATTCTACTCTTTTTCGAAAAATTACTTCTATTGCATATAATAAAGCACAAAATAAAGGAACATTAGAACAATATGGTGATCTAAAAATCGGGCAAGAAATATGCTATAGTCACTATTTAGATATAGTAGAACCCGATCGTAATACAAACAAAAAAAACCCCTGGTTGAAATAAAAGAAATGAACGTTAATGATAAACCAGTCGCATATTGTAATACCCAAAAGTCTTCTTCCAACAATGGTCTCATATTTGCAGATCAGGTTCAAATCCTAACGAAAGTTCTTTATCAATTGCAACGGGATAGACCCGGTTTTATTGAACTTAGCCCCGTTCGTTTTCAATTAATGATAGAAAATGCTGATGCTCGTTTGCATGGGTTTTTTGATCAAATGGTTAAGGCTTTAATTCCCAATGAAAGATCTGCGTACAAAAAAATAGAAGCAAAAAAAACAGTAGTTAGTTTTTGTTATATGATGGCTAATATACGAAATATGTTTGTTAATAGTTTTGAATTAGAGGTTGGTTTGTATCTCTCAGCATCTGGAATATCATCTGCTGCAATTGATACATTACATAATTTGGGTGTTACGGTTTGTAGTAAAACAATCAATAATTACAAAAAAAAACTTGTTCAAGATCATTATCAAAATATTCGAAAATTTTTTACAAACAATGTAATTATTTTTTTATATAATTTAATAATTTATATTGTTATTGTTATATATATATATTAAATAAATTTTTTTTTAGAATAATATTTTATTTGTTTATAATCTGGACGACTATCATAACATACATGAAGAAAGACGTCCTAATGCAACAACATTATCGACAGCCTCACATTTGGCAACATTTATTTGCAAACCCGTAAAATTATGTGCACCAATTCCTCTTATTTTTAATAATGTAAATATTCACAATCCACAGAATATTGATGCAAGCAATATTTGTTTTAGATTATTACATCAGTATAGTGGAATCTTTGATATTTCATATGGAACACGAAGATTACAATGGATTGCATCTGGGGATTTAAAATTTGATTTTAATAAAATTGAATTATTAACAGTTCATGTTTACGACGATGCAATAAATGAACGAAAGGAGGAACGATCTACTAAAAATATTCGACTAATTGGGTTCCAAGAGCAAGGTTTACATTCGATGTATGATTACATTAACGCACTTCAAATGATATTAAAAATTAATAAGGATACACAGCATTTAGATAATCATGTAGCACCTATTGTAGCAGACTGGCCAGGCCAGCTTTTTATTCGTAAAGCAATTATGAATTTAAATAATTCTTCTTTTAATATTCCTTCTGAAATCAGTTCATTTATTCCTCTATTAGGGCCATTGCACGTTTCTTTGAATAGTAGAGAGCAAACCGTAATTGTGCATTATTCTTTTTTTAAAAAATTATTTCATTTTGTTTTCGGCAAAAAAAAAAATTGGCTAAAACTCTGAAACCGTGGCGAATTAACTTACTATTAGAGTTAGCACATGGTGGGTGGTGTAAAGTTAAAGAAAAAATTATGGCAAAATTTGGGTCAAATTGCAAAGATATTGAATACTGCACGCTTTTTGATATCTTGGATAATTTGGTTCCAGCTGTGCTAGAAATATATGCAGTTCTTTTTCGATCTGGCTCATTTAATGAATATTTGGAAACGATATTTCGAATTTGGACGTTTATGTTACGATGGCGACGACATAATTATAACAAAGCGCCGCTTGCATTTTTATCTGATATATTTTATTGGCAAGATACTAACCATCCATTTTTTGAAGCATTTAAACTTTCTTTAGTAAATTTCAATGAATATTATGTCGAGAATTTTCACAGCAAAATTCGTGCACAAACTTCTAAGAATTTTACAGCAGAAAATATTATAAAACAAGCTTATGTAATTGGTATGCATTTCAATAATTTATTTATTTAAAACACTAACTAAATTTACAATTTAGATATGCAAGATAATGAAAACTTGCGGGACGCTTTTATTAAAACAAAACGATATCCTTATACGCCATCACAATTGAATTTTTTAACTGAAAAAACTGGGCTTTTTCTTCTTAATCATTTACAAGAAATTTTTAAAAATCGTGGGAAAAGCAAAATCCATCAAAAAAAAAAATCTGAATACTATTTAGCTACTATGAACGAAGTCGTAGACACCAAATGTTTACCTACAGGTAGAATAAATTAAATTCATATAAGATCAATAAAAATATTTGAAATTAAAAAATAAACTAAATAACTTTTTTTTTTTAAAAAAAAAACGTATTTATTACAATAAACCCTAATTACAGGATATAGTTCAAACTTTCCACCCGAACCTAACATGTGTGATGACTGCCATAAGCCTTTAAATGATGGTGAAGTCCTGGTTTGTGGGCACGGCTATCATCATAGCTGTTATGCAAGAATGGAATATTGCTGCCGCCATTGTAAAGAATATTTTAAGAAAGGCATTTACTATAACGTTGAAAGTTTCATAAAACGTTTAAAAAAAGGACCTAACACACTTACCAACGAAGAAAAACGAGAACGAGAGCAAGAAAAAGAAGAACAGGAATCTGAACAGGACGACGATGTAGCGGAAGAAGTGAAAATAGAGAAATCCAACGCTTTTTTAATGGCACTTAATGCTGTTAATGGTTGGTAAATGTAAAAAAAAAGAGAAAAATTAGTATTATGAAAACTTGGCCAAACATTCGATCTCATTCGATCTCAAGTTTTCAAACGCAATAAAAAATACTTAAAAACTTGTAGTTTGAACAACGTTAAGTCAATTCGATGCGTCACTATTGTATCATATGTGCAATATTTCTTCAAAAGTCGCATTTTTTGTAAATCTATTATAATTTGATTGGCTATTTCTGAATGACGGATGATCGTCATATGATCGTCATGTAACCAATAAAAATAAATTTCCCTCATGCTAAAGGGCCGATACTGGTTTATATATGATTTTGAGAAAATCACGTTTGTTTTGTTCGGACTGATCCGGGTTAATCAAAATTTTCGTGATTTGATTAGTCCATAATATCGGGTAATCCCGTGATGTACGAAACTCCCAAGTAATTTTTTTTTTAAATATCTCAATTTTTTATTATGCAAATCAATTTCCACTTATAATTGAAAAATGTAGCGCGTGTCAAAATTTATCCGAATATAACAAAAACCTGATTTTCATTTTTGGGCAGTATCGGCCCTTTCTATTGCAAAGGCCCCAACTCATTTATTCTGCCGTGCCGGAGAAATAATTAAAATATCCCCCAGTGGCGCACTTATGGGGCGCAAAGCTCCCCACATATGCCACTGGGGAAATATTTCATTATTCCCACCGTCCCGGGAATAAATAGTACTTAAATGACCTTCTAGGTCATTTGGGCCTCGAATTGATTAAATGACTAGTCATTTGGGTTATTTAGGTCATTTCAGGTCATTTACCATCACTGCCTTTCTGTATCGACAGTTATCAATTATTACGAATTTCAAATTTTATTCTATTTTTTTATAAAAAATTTTCTGTGCCAACACTAGCCTGCATCCAATAAGATTACATGATACTGGCAACAAAAAGAATTGTTCTTTAGAAGTAACGTTATATCCGAATCTTTTTTTTTCAGGCAGCTTTTTCTCATTCGGTTCTTCTAAATACAGTATCTTATTGAATTTATGCGTGAAACTTTATACCGGGATACACAACATCTCAGGTCATTACAATAGTAACCCGATATTTCTCAGAATATTATACTGTAATATTCGATATCTACATAATTCTCGTCTTTGGATTTTTTTTTCTAGAAATGATTAAATATCATGTTTACGGAAAAATGAGTCCGTATTGAGATCTATTTCTCTTGAAGAATTTGTCGGTATTTGTGGTCCGTCCTAATTTTCAAAAAAAGAAATCAAGAATAGAAATATTACATTTATTATTCAAGCCTTTTTTTTACTACCTTATTTTTTTTCTAAGAATTAAAGTGTAAAAATTTATTTTGATTATTTACATGAATTTATGTTTTTTTTTTTTTAAAAAAAAAATTATTTTTATTTTGATGACCAGTTGTGTAAACTTTTAGAACGACGGAAAATTTGTTCATCGAAAAAATTTTAAATTATCGAAAATAATTAATTATTGGTGATTCTGCATAATCATTGAATGAGAACAATCATTTGACAGGTATGCTCGTAGTAAGCTGTCGAATGTTTTTATTATTATTTTACTTGTTTATAACTTTGAGATAATAAATTGATGACATATCTGTGCACATTTTCTATACCTTAAGTCGTTAAGACTAGAAACATTCTTTAATTAAATTTGCATGTATGCCTTAAATCATTTTCGAAATATCTAGATCCCAAAATTATTAAAGAATATGGATATATTCCTTGTTATGAGAAATATAATAAATTATACAGGAACTTTTTTATTATCTCCACCAATAATGAGCTATAAATATTTTGCAATAATAAAAATGATATCCGAAATATATCATTTAATGATTAACGAGAAGGGCCCAGTAGATTAAACATGCGTAAATATTGTTTTCGTTCCTTTTTTAACTTATATTCAGAATTTTCATCGGTGTTGTTATTATAGCATGATCAGAAAATTCCTTTCGAATAATTTCACTTTACCTGAATCACAAAATTAGCCCGAATGACCTCATGCATAGACAAAACCGTTACACCGTTTTAAGAATAAAGACGGTTTTACGAAATTTGATTGGTTGATGCAATCTTAATAAAAAAACTTTAAAGTTAACCATAAATGGAAATGATAACCGAATTTAGATAAGTGATCTTCAATAGTGGCTGAAACAAATTAATAGTGGCTGAAACAACTCGGTTCACTGAGGCCAATGATTCATGTGACACACGACGCGACTTAAAATTCATATTAAATTTTGCGTTATCACAAAATTTTTTTTTTATTAAAAAGGTTTTGAGACTCAAAGATTAAACTTAATATGATATACATATTAAATTGTCGTCATAGTTTATCTTATAACTTAAAAGCATATGCTTTAACTTACGCATATAGATCTATTGTTATTTAATTCAAAATAGCTAGCTATTGTAAAAAGTAACAGCATAAAGGACAAAAATCGTAAAGAAAATGAAAGCTTTCATGAAATATTGAATATATATGGAAGAAGGTCAATAGAAAACAGGCAATTTTTTTTTAAGATATCTCAATAATTATAAATCAAATTTAATAAAAAAACAAACCAATTTTTTTTTATCTCATAATTATAGAATTAAAGTGAAAACATTTTAGCAAGTTTAATTTAATAATTGATGAGATATTTTTAATTTAAACTTTTTAAAAAAAGGTACCAAAAATAATTTGCTTGTTTTCTATTGACTTCCCCATTTTTATATATGTAAAATAATAAAAGATGAAAAATGTTTGTTATATATCATCGAATTGTAAATTTATAGAAGATATTTATGAAATTAGTTTTTAGCCAATAAAAAATGTTAATTATATAAATCGAATTATAAATTATAGCTGACATTTATAAATGGGCTTTTAATCATTATAGTAGGCTTGGATATCAAAGTATTTTTCAACAATGTCAGTATCACTGTCATCGGTATATAGGATTGGGTCGTTTTCAACAGATTCGGAATTTATCGGGGAAGTAGACTCTTTATTTTCACTTTTGTTACCTTTTGATTTACATTTAGGTTGATATTTATAGTGAGGAAACATTTGCTTATGCCTTTTATCAGCCTCCTTGGCCAATACTTTGAAAAAGTTTTTTACGATTGGTGGTTGCCGATGCCATTCATTCTTGGCATTTCTTGATATAGATCTCGCACTTAAATTTTCTGGTCTATCACTATTTAGGAGACGCATTCTCGCGTTATAATCTTTTCTGAATAAAACGAAGGAATTTTGTGGTCTCGGTAAATGCAACGGACTTTTTCGACTTGGGGCCAATAAAATATCCAAGGATAATGCAAGATGATAGGGTGGATTTGATACCTGCTGCATAAGGAAAGAATCATGGTCGTGTTGAAGGGATGATGATTGTGAGAATGACAGGGTCTCGTGAATAAATTGAAGTTTCATTGCTGAAGGGATTGATCGATTCTGAACGATTAAAGATAGGAATATTAATATCTATTGTTTATCAAGATATTTCAAAACTTTGAAATTAAAAATATAGTTCTCCAAATATATTTTATTTCGAGTTTTTTTTTTTTGGCTTTCTATCGATGGTAAACTCTCATCTTTATCTCCTTTTATATTAACGTAGTAGCTAGTGTGATCGTCATATGTAAATGGTGTCACTTGTCAATTGTGCATTAAATGGAAACTTTATGTTACACATATCCGGAAATAAAAAACCACAAAAAAAAAGTCATTTTTTTTTATTAATAATGTTAAATGGTGAAATTAAGATAAGTCAATCATTACCTCATACATCATTCAGCAAGTCAAAATAAGAATGAATAAGAATAAATAAAAGCGTATAAGAGTGAATAAGAGTGAATAAGAGCGAATGCTCAGATCTTTAATAGCCACTAATTGTAGCCATTTTTTTTTCTTTAAAAATTGGCGGAATAGCATAATAATAAGGAATATAACATAATTTCGATGCATGCGGTAAATTTGATAAGCCTATTTTTAATAAAACTTTTTAGTGATATAGTAAAAATTTAAATGGTAATAAAATTAATAAAATTCAATCATCAATTCTGCATGACGTTGAGCATTTATGAATATATTAGGTAATCTAATATATTCTTTCTAATACAATATGTTCTCAAAATTTCTGATATTATGATATATTACAACAATAAGAACAGTGTGCAGGGTACTATATAGTTAACATTTTGTTATTTACTTATCAGTTATTATAATTAATAAAGTATACTTGTCGCTATTGAAAACTGTATAAATCTGAAACATCCATTCAAGCTCTAAGATAATATATTAAAGATTATCATCGGCCGTGTGGTTTAAGCTTTACATATTTTCTGAAAAACAACACTTCATGTTTGCGTAACATGCATCAAATCTTTGTGCGTCCAATTGTGGGATAATATTCTGTATTTGATCAAACGTTTCATGTAATAAAGAACTGTATTACAGATTGTCAAATATCGATCAGATTGTCATACGTTGGAACATCCGAAAAGAAAAAATGTCTACCGAAACTAAATTAAAAAAAAAATTAGTAACTTTAAAACCAAAAAATTCAAATATCAATTCAATCACGTGCTATTAATTTATTATTTGTGCATAAATGATTTACACCTGAAATAGTTTATTAACACTAATTAAGACACCAATCATGTATTTTACCGTTTTGAAAAATTAAATATTCAACGGTTTATTATTAGCATACATTGTCAATTCTTTCCACTTTAGGGATGAACCAATTTACATTTATCACAATCTAACATTTTCTTGCCTCATTTTCACGGTTATTGCTCAAAAATTCCTATCGGTTAATGGAGATGATACAGAAACAACTTAAACGGCTACAATAAAACAAAGATTATTTAATTAGAATTACGGAATCAAAAAAAATTTTGCTAAATCATACAATTACATATTATTTTCAATGATCTGATTTTTATTCCACTTCCGAACTCGATTACTATATACATATAACATGGGTATAACATATTTACATGTACAGAGTATAACGGATCTTTTTTATCCGGAGTAAGACACCAAATAAATCAAGCGTGTTCGTATTATTAGAATATACTACTTTGATAAAATACCATATTTGCAATTCAAGTGTAGTATATATAGTTAAAATTGCTCATCGTGAAAATTTAGTCAATAAGCTGTCAATAGGAATAATATTCCCGGTAGATTCCTTGGGCGCTTTATTAGATTTCAAATAATTAAATAATTACACTGATTACACTGTATATAACATATCCTAACTTATTTTACCATTCATTAATTTTTAATTTTTATTTTTTTATATGACAAATATTGCATCCGGGATATGAACCAAATATATTTAGCAAGTAATATTTTAAAAAGCTTTATGATAAAATAAAATGATTATCGCTATTGTAAATTTTGAATGACGAATCGTGTGAAATAGATACAATAAAGGAAGCCCTATTACCAACATAAGATAAAGAAGGCAAAATTTTATGCAAGATACAAATACTAATGCATAAATTTGCATATGGTCCGGGTCTTTCTTTATTAAGATTTCCAATTTTATTGATCCTTCCATCTGACTCCAGAAAACCTGAAAAATTTTTCCGTACTTTATAGTTAAAATATATCCTTTAAAATACCAAATCTAACTATTTAAATGAATAATCTCTTCATCTATAAAATTTTAGAAAAATAATAAAAAGAATACAAAATAAAAAGTTATAATGCTATCACTCCGTACTCCAGAAAGTATTGCATTGAGATTGAGATAACGTTTGCTGGCCAATGGCATAAATATTTTCATAGTGCTTCTTAATATGGACATTGACAATCTGGACCAATGTTTATTAAATATATACTTGTTATTGTATGGGTATGTGGTGAATAACCGTGGCCGAAGGCCACGGGTTATTCATATACCCATACAATAACTATATTATTTCACGGTGTCTGACGTACAATCTCGTGCAATAACCAAATGAAAAAAGCACGGGTTGTTACATAAGACCCGTGGAATAAGCCATATGTATTTTTTATTGGACACACACTTACCGGTAGTCCAAATAATCATATGATCCGGATAATTATAATCACAAATATTGACTGGTTAAATTATAAATTTTTGATATGTAATAGCTATTACACGTTTTATCATATATATCATTAAACATCACGAGTCAGGCGAGATATTATGCCGTATCGTGACGCATTCACAATGATGCATGGGATGTTTCATAATGTTGACGACAAATATCATAAATTGCCATATACATACAAGACCCGGTCTGTTACATTACACCAATTTTAATAGACCCTACGTATAGTACATGGCGAGAGTTTATATCAGTGTTGGCACTGGAAGGTCACTAGAAGGAAGGCCACTGGAAGAAAATCAATAGTGTCACTGGAATTTAAAGTTCCCGTGACCTTCCAGTGCCAACACTAGTTTATATAATAGAAAGAAAATTTTGAAATGCGTACACACTTTGCATTTATAGCATACAATCAGAAATTTTAAAAGAATTATATTTTTAATTTCTTGGTATCGCTCCGATTTCTTGATGTACTCTAGTTCTCAGTTATAAATATATCATGTCTATAATAATTTTAATAAGTTTTTTAAATACATATATAAAGTTTAAGATATAAAATTCATGATTTTTGTGCTCTAGTTTCTTGACTTTATTCTAATCTCTTGATGTTGCTCTAGTTATTTAGTGTGTTTTAGTTTCTTGGTATCACTCTAATTTCTTGGTTTGCTCTAGTTTCTTGATATCATTTATTTTCTTGGTATTGCTCTAGTTTCTTGTATAGTTTAGTTTTTTTGTAGGCTTTAATTTATAATATGTTCTAGTTTTTTAGTATCATTTTAGTTTTTTGATATCACTCTAGTTTCTTGGTATTATTCTAGTTTTTTGGCATACTTTAGTTTTTTTAGTAATAATACTTATAAGCATATAATAATTTTTAAAATACATTTATATAAAGTTTAAGATATAAAATATATAATTTTTGCATTTAGTTTTTTAATATTTTGATTTTTTGATATTACTCTATTTTTTTTTTAGTATGTTTTAGTTTTCTGACTTGCTCTGATTTCTTAGTTTATTTTAGTTTTTTTTAGTTGTCTAAAGTATGGTAACAGACATTTAGTTTTTATTTACTATATAACAAAACATCACAACAAATAACCTTGAAACATACCCAGCATATATCAAGGAATACCGATCATGAGGGTACCTACCATTGCGTTTTACGGCAATAAAAATTATTTTAATTTTATATAGTTAAAGAATTAAAATAAACACAACCCGAATTTGATATGTCAAACGAATTTGATATTTGTTGAGATTTTAATTTAAAATTTTTAAAAAAAGGTACTAAAAATAATTTGTTTTTTTTATTGACTTCCTTCTATATAATATCCTAAATTCAGTAAAAAATATATATAACTTATATATCTACCAAAAAAAATTATTAGATTAATTTTGCGTCCAAAGAGGGTTATATGAATAAAATGCTAATTTGTACAAAAACAAATTTGCATTAGATGATGGCCATGCAAACATGTAATTTTGTCTTTGCACAACCCAGTATTTCATTCACGATTTTGATTGGCTACCGACCGTGATCTACAAAATTTTAACCCGTATTACATAATTGTTTACATAATTTCTGCCCAGAATTAATGTTAACTTTTTCAATCCAAATATAGAAATTTTAGGATATGCCCAGATTATTGGCAAAAGCTTAATGGGCAGCAAATAATTTATTAGTAAATTTTTGAATCGTCACTCTCAGTCAATCATCTATCATGACAAATAAGGCTAATGATTTTCTATGTGCTGCGGCGATGGCTTGACAGACCTGTGGCCCGCCATCCTGACCGTGTACTAAATTTTGGGTTCTAGCACTGTTGGCCATTGCATATAGTACAATAATATCACTCGGAAATAATATCCACATAAAGTAATCCCTTCTCCAATAATAAGATTGTGAGATTCGTGAATAGTACCAGGGTACTGTTTGCGGTGGCCAACGGTAAAATTTGCCGACAGCCATTTCGCCGACAATCTACATCTAGCCAACACTAACTATAAATAGGCCAACCTAACTTAAATCGGGTCAACTTTGTCAGCGAAATCAATGTCGGAGAAATGGTTGTCATTGAAACAGTTGTCGGCAAAATTGGTTTTGTACTAAATTGTTATAATATATATTATCGGTTTGAAAATCATGTTGCACAGAAGAAATTGATCAGAGCTCGCATGCACATATTTTTAATAGAAATTCTTTATTCAATTTTAAGTCCGTATTTTCCGTTCCACCACCGGATTATACAGAACCAAATTATCGTCATCATTATGGCTCAATTCCACAAAACTTAAACATCCTAGATTGTAAAAGATTTTTGCTATTAACGTTCTTTAGGCAAGAACAAATGTTATCACAACTACTATTCCGATTTACGTCTTTTTAAAAATTTCACAATAAGCACAGAAAGATCAACTAATTCAAATTACGTTTAGGTACGTACTTACTTTGTAATGCCCTATTCCAAATTTGGATTAAAATTAAAATGACGCCACTTGATGAAAAAAATAGAATCCTTCTATATTATTTTCTTTAATATAGAGTGGCTTTGCATCACGTTTCCGGCCAACAAAAACGAGGAAGATTTTGAAAGGGAGAATAAGAGTAAAATATCAAACAAAATGTATATGCATTACCAATAAATTGGCAAAGAAAGCTTTAATTAAATGCATATAATATATTATCATATCTTTTTAGGGCTAGAGCGAGAGTACGGTTAGATTAAATTATCAGCTGTTAAGACGAAGAATAAATTTTAGATTTTAGCTTATCTAATAGTAATTTTTAATTATATATCATTAAGGAACACAAAGATTTTGTTTTAAACCCTTTGAAATAATGTTTTTCGGCGAATTCATTCCGGAAGTAAATGTAGTAGTTAGTTATTTTGTTATCGTATTATATAAATTTTCTGATTGCTCAACCGTTAACATTTCTCTATATAAGCAACACACTTTTTTTTTTTGCAAGTTCAAAAACAGAATTCACATATTTCTTTAAAATGTCAGACAGGCGCGGAAAAGTTCCAACTTTCAACAAAATATTTTTTGAGACCGATCCTGAAATTTTAATGAAAGAAATGATGGATGATCCCCCTTATGAACTTACTCTATCTTTAGAGGAACTTCTTGCAGCGCGTAAGAAAAGAAAATCTCAAAAGCCACCTAGAGCCCAAAATAAATTTATTTTATTCCGAAAGGATTTCACAGCACGGGCGAGAAAGGAAGATCCTGTTCGGACCAAATCAATGAATACGCGCGGCTTCTCATCGGAAGCAAAACAACAATGGAATGCTCAACCAGCGGAGGTGCACCAGTTCTTTACGATCTTGGCTAAAGTTGCCACCAAAAAGCATAAAGCTATGTATCCAGGGTACGTTTACGAACCTGAAAAAAAGCAAGATAAACAAGTAGCCGCTTCCGAAGAAAACCTCACGAATGATTCACATGCTGCAGTTTCCGAAGAAACTTTATGGATGACCCACAAGCAGTTTCTGAAGAAAACTTTACGGATGACTCTTCAGATGAATTTGAAGAGTACCTTGACTATAGTCAATGCTCGTAATAGGTATGTAAATATACTAAGTTAAAAAACAAATTGACATATAACGACAAAAAAATAATGTGGCTTATTAATCAAACCTAGGCGAAATCTCTGGCAAATTGGCCAATAACCATTTATCAACCGTTTTTTTTTCGTTTTGCCTATTTATCGTTTCGTTTTTTTTTTTTATTCGCTCGTCTTCCTTTTATTTGTTCGTTTATTGTCGTTCGTTTATTGTGTTTGTTGAATTATCTTTTTTTTTTGTTTATCGTCGTTTAACCGTTCGTTCATACGTTTTTTTATTCTTCTATTCCGTTCGTTTGTTCGTAGTCCGTAGTCCGTAGTGTTATCCTAACAATAAAAATAGTTCATTTTATTATGATTAATGCTTAAAATAAACGATAGTGCTGTACTACATGATCACGTGACACTGTATCCACAAAATGCGCTTTTTTGTAGAAATGATACAGAAGCAACATTTTAAAAATTGGCCAGTAACTTTTATAGAGTTCATTATGATGAGCAAAATTATCAGTCATATTTTCTCAAACTTTGCTTCTACGAGTTGAATTCGGATTGTGTTAGAATATATTCAATTAAAGTTATTAGTCGGGTCAAATTTTATAAATATCGACTAAGCCGGCTTAGCCAGCAAATATTAAAACAGGTGAATTCCATTTGCATGAATAAATATCTTACAGATACATACGTTTGGTACGAGAGGGTGATCCGTGAATGTCCACGACTAAAAATGAATACTTGATTAAAAGCGAATTTACACAAAATTCGTGAATATTTAATGAAAAAAATACTAAATTGCACGAAATTCGAGGATTAAGATCACTATTAGATTGTGAATAATCTAATCTATTTGACCACTTTGATTATACTCGATTAAGTCGTCTATTTGAAAAATTCGACCGAATTAGTCGGCTAAGTTGACTAAGTCAACTAAGGTCAGATCGATTAATATCCCTATATTCAATAACATCAAATGTTTCAAAATCGGTTAAAACTTTGTGAATTTTTTTTTTTTTGTTTAAAAAAACCGACAAGTAACTTTATAAAGCTTATATTTCCCTATGAAATTGCTAGTCAACCTAAAAAAAACTTCAGGTTCGACAAATTGAGAGACGACATCTGAATATAGACTTCCAGCTCCAGAATAGAGCTTTTTTAGCATGAAATGTTCACTTTATACTGTCAAATTGACTGAAAACCATAGTGGCTAAGTCATATCGTCAGCGTAACCTGTCACTGCTTTCTGACATACCAAACCTAGGCATAATGACGTAGTTTGACCATTAATACAAATTATAAATATTGCTATTATTATATATACTGTATACTGATATACAATACGTACTGTACGTAAACAATAGAGCATTTCATTAGCGTCCGATATAATTTGTATTTCAATTATTATTATATTAATAAAGGCAATAAAAGCAATCAATTGTTCAATTCCTTACGTACTATAATTATATTCAATAAATGAGAGATCGTTTATTAATTGAATAGATTTTCTCATACTGTATTATCATATATATTTGTCGTTTACAACTAATTTTTAGTATACTAAGTTTGATGATAGTTCAAATGTCGTTGAATGTTAACAAAAGATGTTGGGAACGCAATTTTACCTACATATCTCTTCTAACTCTAACCCTAACGCTAAAATTAGCCCTAACCAAAAAAAATCACGTGGTACGCCATTCCCATATTTGATTATATATTGTGCACACAAATGGAATTTGGAATACACTGCAGTAGTTCATATCCATTTTAAACATTGTGCTTAAACTTTGATTATTGTGTACATAATGGAATTAGTAAACGCGTGTTTAGTGTATTCCCAAATTTCTATTGGTCATCAATAAATCGCAATTCTGATTGGACAAATATTATAACCTCTAATAACGTGACATTCATACCAATCAAAAAATAATCTCGACATCGATTTTTTTTAAAAAATAAAATTTAAAAAATATTATATGAAAACTTAAAACAAAGAATCAATTAAACAATTTTTTTGAAATTTATAATTGTACACGGGTATGTATTAATTTAACTTGTAAACCCATCAATTAACCCAATTTTTGCAGACGTAAAACCAAACCCTTGCTTGTAGTTAAGGTAAGGATGTGTTTGGGATTAGAGAAGTGTAATTTATATCAAAAGTTCGCAAGGATTTTTTTTTTTGTTAGAAGCTAAATGGTGGTTTTATAATCGGAATTTTGAGATATCGATTGGTTTCTATATTTCCCGTGTACATACATCTCCGTGTACAATACAAATAGAAATTATCTTTATATATAAATAAATTTTATATATTTTTTTTATTTATTATATAATAAAAATTCTATTAGCTTAAAAATCCTATACTGAGAAAAGACCTCCACATTAATTCTATTGATGAAGGATAATTTAATCCGGCACCAAAACTTTAAAAAATTCATCAAAACATAGTTAAAGAACTCTTCAAAACCCATAAAGAAACTTGACAAAGAATGCACTAAATCCTACAAAATAGTTACTTATATCCAATAAAAATGCTGGTTAATTATGAAAAATATATTAAATGATGAAAAGGCATCGTAAACGAACTATAAAACAGATAACCAAATGGCATAAAACGTCCTATAATTTGGAATAAAACGTTATCAAATGGCAAAGAAATGAGAAACAAAAACACATAAAATGACGAAGCAAGCACTGTAAAAAATGATGAAAAATGGCAAAAAATACACCATAAAACGATGAAGAAATAAAAGCACTATAGAAAGATGAAAAAACATCATAAAATGGCAAAAGCAAGTACTGTAAAATGATGAAGAAATGACAAAAAAAAGTATCTTAAAATGACAAAGAAATGACAAAAGTGCCTTAAAGTGACAAAGAAATGATGAAAGCAATCCATTAAATGACAAAAGAAAGACTGTAAAGCAAAAAAGAACATAAAACGACCAAAAAAAACCATAAAATGACAAAAGAAAGCACTGTAAAATGATGATAAAAGTACTGTAAAATGATAAAGAAACAATAACTATAAAACAATGATATAAAACGCATTAATATTAAAGCAAGGTTAAAGAAAATAAAAATTGTGATTACTGATAGTCATTAGAAACTTGGGGGAATTTAATAAATGCACTAAACACAGTCTCCCAAGGCATGCCCATATTATATAATTATCAATGGCTAATCATGTAATACAAGTATATGTTGATTGGCTACTATGTGTTCAAAACTTAAATATGTAGTAAAAAAAACTTTATTTTAATTATAATATAGTAAAAATCTAAGTGAAATTATTTAATGCTTATTGTACAAATAAGTTAATACTTTATTAATACATTTATTAATTTATTTTTAGACATAGCTATAGTTACTGTACTCAAGGCAGTAGGGTTCTGCAATTTAATTTGATTTGATTTGATCAAATATTAGATTTTAAATCAATTCAAATCAAATCAAATTCAAATTGATAAATATTTGATTTGATTTGATCAAATATTTGAAATATTTGATTTGATTTAAAAAAATTGTAGCAAAATTTTAAAAAATTCAAATCAATCAAATTCAAATATAGAATTTTTAATTTAAATCAATTTCAAATCAAGGCTAATTTAATTTGACCAAATTCAAATATGCCTAATTTTTTGATTTATTTGAGTTTGAGTAACCTTACAGGTAAGTGTTGGACCTGAATTGTCTATATCTATTTTGAAATATGTTTGTATCTAAGTTTGCCTCATGTCCAAATATGTCTGTATTCAAGTCTGCTCTTATGTTCAAATATGTTAATTGTGATTAAACATTGTCTGTATATATATTGTAGATACAAATATCTAGCATATACATCAAGTCTGTGTTCAGACTGATTTAATTAGTCAAAAATATTTTATTAAAAGAAAATAATCAAAAAATAAATAATTGCTAATTCACATAAGAAGGATAGTATTTTATAGGTGCAAATTACTATTAAATTTATTATAATTATGAAATCTTTTTTTTCTCCATAGCTAACTTTTTTTTATTAAGTTAATGTACTAGATCTTCTAATTGAAAAATGTAGAGAATACTTTTTTATATATATAGAATTTTTATAAGTGTAGAGGAAAAAAGATTTTATTCATATATAAAAAACATAGTAAATTATACTTTTGTAATTTATAAAATCCTATTATTCATATGTGGTTGTGAATTAAAGTTTTTTTTTGGCATACACATTTTTATTTATATATAATGTTATAATAAAAACAATTAAGAGATTCTAGAATTAACTTATTTTCAAAATAAGTAGGGTATAAAAAATCCTGTTTTTTGTTTTAAATTTTTGAATTATAAAATTAAATATATATAATTAATAATAAAATTGGCTTTTGTTGATAAATATTTACTATAGTGCAGGAAATCTTAACTCACCAATATAATAGATAATCTTTAAAATCTATTAACTCTTTAAAAAATTAAAATTTTAAAAAACTAACTGGTAATTTTGTTTATCAAAATAAAGCTCTACAAAATTGCCAGTCAGATTTTAAAAATTTAGATTATTTTTATATTAAAAATAAAAATTGAAATATATAAAAATTATAATTTGGACCAATCAAAAACTTAGATTTTTATTATAAAAATATTTTTGACCAATCAAAATTTAGTTTGAAAAATAAAATTTAGTTTGAAAAAATAAATTTTTTAAAAAAAATTTAATTTGTATTACCTATTATAGTGCTCTGATTGGCTAATTTAGATATACTGCATATTTAAAAATTGAAACACTTTGTAACTGTTGAGCATAGATTTCCTGCACATAGTAAGAGATTTTTTTATTTTTTTTAAAGTGAGATTTTGTCTTATTTTTAATATTCATTGTATTGAGTGTCCATAGTAGGGTTCTCTGGCCAGAGCCAATTACAAATTTTTACAAGAATGAAACTCAGACTATAGATAACTATCTATCTAATTTATCTGCAACATAAACCTCTAGAGTGATTAAAGCTCATTTAGATTTAATAATTTAGAATGTTAAAACAAACACAACAAATATAATTTTATTTGTGTAGGGTTGCTTATTCAAGAGTTATTGTGATTTAAATTTTATATGTTTTTACTATCTACATTACCACTAATTGTAAAAAAATTGATTAATGATCAATTTTCATGCATAGTCGTATAATCAATTTTTTTTAGAGCCTGGAAAATTTCCGAAATTCAAATAGAAAAATACATGAGCTTCGAATTCATACTACTTTTGAACCAGTGCGTATATGCAGATAAAGTATAATTTTTGGATTCCTCTTTATATGCTCTACAACTATATTTTTTAATTTTATGATTTAAAACGAAACTAGCTACAAAGAACACACAGTTGGTGTTAGTAAAAATGAAAAAGTGGCTCTGTATCATTATAGAGCACACTAAGAGGAAACCAAAAATCATATTTTATTTGTGTATATGCACTGGTTCAAAAGTAGCAGAAATTTATAGGCTCCATTTATATGCATATCAACTACGTTGATCATTTGATATCGCCATTATTGTTATTAAATTATTATGCGATGCATAATGCGTATGCGGCATAGGCTAGATTATGCGCATATTATGTCGCATCATAATTCTGGACACTATATCTAACCAACAAGATTTTTTCCGCATGTGCCACACAAGTGACACATATGAGCATTCAGAAATGTGTGCCGTTTGTGGCACATATTGATTAAGCTACTAATTAGATTATGTCAAAATAGTTTTATTTATCAAAAATCCGTATAAGAAACCACCTTTAGTGCTCTAACAAAAATTTTTTATTTGGCAATTTTACTGTGTAAACTGTCACGGCTGATGTTGAATTTGGCTAACGCTGAACTTTGATCTAGAAATTTAAAATTTTTTTTAGGGTCTTTTTTTGTTTTTTTTTGTCTTTTAGGGTTGGGGTAAGGTTTGGGGTAGATTTGTTATATAAAAAGTATATATGGATTTTAGCACGGCTTATAGTTTCAAATCGAAACCCCCAAAATTCAGCATCAGCTATGACATCATTTAAGGATGCACTAAAAGCTTATATGCATTTTTTAAAGTAATAAAATAAATAGGTTTTACTTCACTCATTCGTGGTTTATATTTAAAATAGCTTATTATGTGTTATAGGAGATTATGATTTTATCGCTTGATTGCAATTTTATACAGCAATGAATGCTATATAATGATTTTTTTATCTAAATCAAACCGTATTAAAGTGGTTTATTCTATTCCTAACACTACTATTCAGTTGCCGTATATTACTGTATTATATGAATTCATAATTTTTTTTTTTTAATTACATAGTATGTAAAATCAATAATATCGTAAATAAAAATTTTGATTGGCCATGATCGGCAAATTGACCAATCAAAACATGTTATTCAATTTATGTGATCAACCAAACACAAGGTCTTCCTATATGTTAAAATGACCTGATCATTTGCAAATTTTTCGAAATGACCGGTCATTATCGGCCATCTCAATTTTGGGTCATTTGAAAATGGCTCGTGACCAAATGACCATGGTCATTTAGAAATGACCGGGTCATTTAAGGGTCATTTAGTCATTAGGTCATTGTACTGTATTTGTATAGTTTATATCCCAGATCTAATTTTTTTCTATATATATTGATCAACTTTGACTACATAACGACAATACATGTAGGTTTCGAAATAGGTTATGTTGGGCAAAATGTTTGTAGGCTCGGGCCCAAGCCTAATAAAAATTTATATGCCCGGCCCAACACAGGAGTGGTAAATGAAACGGTCATTTGATCAAAATTTAAATGGTCCCAAGTTATCAAATCATGACAAGATCATTTTGGCTATTAAGATCATTTAGGTCATTTGTGTATAAATAATTTTATTGGTCAGATTGCAGTTATCAAACTTTGTTACGATAATCGTAGCTATATATTAGTCAAAATTTACTAACTAATATTTATGTCTTAAATAAAGTTATTCGAAATAATACAGTGCGGACAACCTGGTCCCAACAAATAAAAATTTTTAACGGCCAAATTTAAAATTGAATTTTATATATACAGTACGGCCAAATTAACATAAGGTGCCAAATTATTAATTTAACATATATATAGTATAAATTTAGTGGGTTTGGGTCAAAATCCCGGCAAACAAAATCCCGACAGGTCATAATCCCGACAAAAAAATCCCGAAAATCAAAAATCCCGACAATTAAAAAAAGTTTTCCTTGAGCAACTTTACTATAAAATCAACTAAACCAAACCCTAGCCCAGGCGCTCAACCTAGGCACTCGCCTAAACCTAACCCTAACTTAAATAAATTTAATGATTTTTTTGTTGTCGGGATTGTCGGGATTTTGATTGTCGGGATTTTTTTGTCGGGATTATGACCTGTCGGGATTCTGTTTGTCGGGATTTTGACCCGCTCCCAAATTTAGTATATAAAGCGGCCAAATTGCTTGTTTAATTATAAAATTACTTAGATTTTAAAAAATTTATTAAAAATAATTTTAAAAAAAATTTAAGACCATCAAGATGTTTAGCTTGATTGGTTTTAATGTTTTATGAAAGATTTTTGTTTATTATTTTTTATGAACCAGGATTAGCATTTTGAATTTAGTCAAATTTATTTGTTGGGAATAGGTAGTCTGCTCTGTATAATAAATTGCGTATATTTTAAAATTTCCATGTAAATTAAAAAGCTTTTTTTATTAATTAGCTTTCTTATATTAAATTTTTTTTTATAGCTATAAAATGCGGAAATGAATTAATTAACTTTGTAAAAATTTGGTTTTTATATATAGCTACGATTATAGATTATATTGTAATTTTGTTTAGCGGTCAGTTCTGATTGGCTAAAGGGCATTAGAATATTAATTAACATACGTTAAATGGCCTTCTAGGTCATTTGGGCCTCAAAATGATTCAATGACTAGTCATTTGGGTTATTTAGGTCATTTCAGGTCATTTACCATCACTGCCTTTCTGTATCAACAGTTATCAATTGTTACGAAATTCAAATTTTATTTATTCTTTTATAAAAATTTTCTGTGCCCAACCCTAGCCTGCATCCAATAAGATTATAAGATTACGTGATACGTGACAACAAAAAGAATCATTCTTTAGAAGTAACGTTATATCCGAATTTTTTTTCGCTTTTTCTCATTCGGTTCTTCTAAATACAGTATCTTATTGAATTTATGCGTGAAATTTTATACCGGGATACACAACATCTCAGGTCATTACAATAGTAACCCGATATTTCTCAGAATATTATACTGTAATATTCGATATCTACGTAATTCTCGTCTTTGGACTTTTTTTTCTAGAAATGATTAAATATCATGTTTACGGAAAAGTGAGTCCGTATTGAGATCTATTTCTCTTGGAGAATTTGTCGGTATTTGTGGTCCGTCCTAAGTTTCAAAAAAAGAAATCAAGAATAGACATATTACATTTATTATTCAATCCATGTTACACCTTTTTTTACTTTACCTTACAAAAATCGCACGATATTATGCATTCCACTAATTTTTTTCTAAGAATTAAAGTGTAAAAATTTATTTTAATTAATTACATGAATTTATGTTTTTTTTTTTAAAAAAAAAATTATTTTTATTTTGATGACCAATTGTGTAAACTTTTAGAATGACGGAAAATTTGCCCATCCGAAAAAAAAAATTTTAAATTATCGAAAATAATTAATTATTGGCGATTCTGACAGGTATGCTCGTAGTAAGCTGTCGAATGTTTTTATTATTATTTTACTTGTTTATAACTTTGAGATAATAAATTGATGACATATCTGTACACATTTTCTATATCTTAAGTTGTTAAGACTAGAAACATTCTTTAATTAAATTTGCATGTATGCCTTAAATCATTTTCGAAATATCTAGATCCCAAAACTATTAAAGAATATGGATATATTCCTTGTTATGAGAAATATAATAAATTATACAGGAGCTTTTTTACTATCTCCACCAATAATGAAATTTTTATAGCTATAAATATTTTGCAATAAAAATGATATCCGAAATATGATTAACGAGAAGGACCCGGTAGATTAAACATGCGTAAATATTGTTTTCGTTCTTTTTTTAACTTATATTCAGAATTTTCATCGGCGTTATTATTATAGCATGATCAGAAAATTCCTTTCGAATAATTTCACTTTATCTGAATCACAAAATTAGGCCGAATGACCTCATGCATAGACAAAACCGTTACACCGTTTTAAGAATAAAGACGGTTTTACGGAATTTGATTGGTTGATGCAATCTTAATAAAAAAAAACTTTAAAAGTTAACCATAAATGGAAATGATAACCGAATTTAGATAAGTGATCTTCAATAGTGGCTGAAACAAATTAATAGTGGCTGAAACAACTCGGTTCACCGAGGCCAATGATTCATGTGACACACGACGCGACTTAAAATTCATATTAAATTTTGTTATCACAAAATTTTTTTTATTAAAAAGTTTTGAGACTCAAAGATTAAACTTAATATGATATACATATTAAATTGTCGTCATAGTTTATCTTATAACTTAAAAGCATATGCTTTAACTTACGCATATAGATCTATTGTTATTTAATTCAAAATAGCTAGCTATTGTAAAAAGTAACAGCATAAAGGACAAAAATCGTAAAGAAAATGAAAGCTTTCATGAAATATTGAATATATATGGAAGAAGGTCAATAGAAAACAGGCAATTTTTTTTTAAGATATCTCAATAATTATAAATCAAATTTAATAAAAAAACAAACCAATTTTTTTTTATCTCATAATTATAGAATTAAAGTGAAAACATTTTAGCAAGTTTAATTTAATAATTGATGAGATATTTTTAATTTAAACTTTTTAAAAAAAGGTACCAAAAATAATTTGCTTGTTTTCTATTGACTTCCCCATTTTTATATATGTAAAATAATAAAAGATGAAAAATGTTTGTTATATATCATCGAATTGTAAATTTATAGAAGATATTTATGAAATTAGTTTTTAGCCAATAAAAAATGTTAATTATATAAATCGAATTATAAATTATAGCTGACATTTATAAATGGGCTTTTAATCATTATAGTAGGCTTGGATATCAAAGTATTTTTCAACAATGTCAGTATCACTGTCATCGGTATATAGGATTGGGTCGTTTTCAACAGATTCGGAATTTATCGGGGAAGTAGACTCTTTATTTTCACTTTTGTTACCTTTTGATTTACATTTAGGTTGATATTTATAGTGAGGAAACATTTGCTTATGCCTTTTATCAGCCTCCTTGGCCAATACTTTGAAAAAGTTTTTTACGATTGGTGGTTGCCGATGCCATTCATTCTTGGCATTTCTTGATATAGATCTCGCACTTAAATTTTCTGGTCTATCACTATTTAGGAGACGCATTCTCGCGTTATAATCTTTTCTGAATAAAACGAAGGAATTTTGTGGTCTCGGTAAATGCATCGGACTTTTTCGACTTGGGGCCAATAAAATATCCAAGGATAATGCAAGATGATAGGGTGGATTTGATACCTGCTGCATAAGGAAAGAATCATGGTCGTGTTGAAGGGATGATGATTGTGAGAATGACAGGGTCTCGTGAATAAATTGAAGTTCCATTGCTGAAGGGATTGATCGATTCTGAACGATTAAAGATAGGAATATTAATATCTATTGTTTATCAAGATATTTCAAAACTTTGAAATTAAAAATATAGTTCTCCAAATATATTTTATTTCGAGTTTTTTTTTTTTGGCTTTCTATCGATGGTAAACTCTCATCTTTATCTCCTTTTATATTAACGTAGTAGCTAGTGTGATCGTCATATGTAAATGGTGTCACTTGTCAATTGTGCATTAAATGGAAACTTTATGTTACACATATCCGGAAATAAAAAACCACAAAAAAAATTGTCATTTTTTTTTATTAATAATGTTAAATGGTGAAATTAAGATAAGTCAATCATTACCTCATATATTATTAACTTTCCAATTTCATCATTCAGCAAGTCAAAATAAGAATGAATAAGAATAAATAAAAGCGTATAAGAGTGAATAAGAGTGAATAAGAGTGAATGCTCAGATCTTTAATAACCACTAATTGTAGCCTTTTTTTTTTCTTTAAAATTGGTGGAATAGCCTAATATTAAGGAATAGAACATAATTTCGATGCATGCTGCAAATTTTGATTAGCCAATTTTGAATAAAACTTTTTAGTGTTATAGTAAAAATTTAAACGGTAATAAAATTAATAAATTCAATCGTCAATTCTGCATGACGTTGAGCATTTATGAATATATTAGGTAATCTAATATATTCTTAAATTCTAATACAATATGTTCTCAAAATTTCTGATATTATGATATATTACAACAATAAGAACAGTGTGCAGGGTACTATATAGTTAACATTTTGTTATTTACTTATCAGTTATTATAATTAATAAAGTATACTTGTCGCTATTGAAAACTGTATAAATCTGAAACATCCATTCAAATTCTGAGATAATATATTAAAGATTATCATCGGCCGTGTGGTTTAAGCTTTACATATTTTCTGAAAAACAACACTTCATGTTTGCATAACATGCATCAAAACTTTGTGCGTCCAATTGTGGGATAATATTCTGTATTTGATCAAACGTTTCATAAAATAAAGAGCTGTATTACAGATTGTCAAATATCGATCAGTTGTCATACGTTGGAACATCCGAAAAGAAAAAATGTCTACCGAAACTAAATTAAAAAAAAATTAGTAACTTTAAAACCAAAAAATTCAAATATCAATTCAATCACGTGCTATTAATTTATAATTTGTGCATAAATGATTTACACCTGAAAATAGTTTAACACTAATTAAGACACCAATCATGTATTTTACCGCTTTGAAAAATTAAATATTCAACGGTTTATTATTAGCATACATTGTCAATTCTTTCCACTTTAGGGATGAACCAATTTACATTTATCACAATCTAACATTTTCTTGCCTCATTTTCACGGTTATTGCTCAAGAATTCCTATCGGTTAATGGAGATGATACAGAAACAACTTAAACGGCTACAATAAAACAAAGATTATTTAATTAGAATTACGGAATCAAAAAAAAATTTGCTAAATCATGCAATTACATATTATTTTCAATGATCTGATTTTTATTCCACTTCCGAACTCGATTACTATATACATATAACATGGGTATAACATATTTACATGTACAGAGTATAACGGACCTTTTTTTATCCGGAGTAAGACACCAAATAAATCAAGCGTGTTCGTATTATTAGAATATACTACTTTGATAAAATACCATATTTGCAATTCAAGTGTAGTATATATAGTTAAAATTGCTCATCGTGAAAATTTAGTCAATAAGCTGTCAATAGGAATAATATTCCCGGTAGATTCCTTGGGCGCTTTATTAGATTTCAAATAATTAAATAATTACACTGATTACACTGATATTAACATATCCTAACTTGTTTTACCATTCATTAATTTTTAATTTTTATTTTTTTATATGACAAATATTGCATCCGGGATATGAACCAAATATATTTAGCAAGTAATATTTTAAAAAGCTTTATGATAAAATAAAATGATTATCGCTATTATAAATTTTGAATGACGAATCGTGTGAAATAGATACAATAAAGGAAGCCCTATTACCAACATAAGATAAAGAAGGCAAAAGTTTATGCAAGATACAAATACTAATGCATAAATTTGCATATGGTCCGAGTCCTTTCTTTATTAAGATTTCCAATTTTATTGATCCTTCCATCTGACTCCAGAAAACCTGAAAAATTTTTCCGTACTTTATAGTTAAAATATATCCTTTTAAAGTACCAAATCTAACTATTTAAATGAATAATCTCTTCATCTATAAAATTTTAGAAAAATAATACAAAATAAAAAGTTATAATGCTATCATTCCGTACTCCAGAAAGTATTGCATTGAGATTGAGATAACGTTTACTGACTAATGACATCATAAAGATAATGATATTATTTAAATAAAAATTTTTACAGTGTTTGCTTAATATGGACATTGATAATACGAACCAATAGAATTAATATCTATAAACTATGTCCATATTTTTCGTACTTTTTATTGGATTTAGACGTTTAGTCCAAATAAATCAATGGGTATATTGAATAACCAGCTATACACGGGCTCATATTTAAATTCCTGGCCGAAGGGTCACGAAGAATTTGGTAGATTTCACCAACACTAATTTCACCGACAGCCATTTCCCCAAAGGTCCAATTCTCCGACAGCTCAATTCCTGACAGCCCACTTCTTCGACAACCCACCTAGTTTTGGTAGATTTCGCTGACAGCTATTTCACTGACGATCTACTTTTATCCAATGCTAACTATAAAGCAAATAAACTCTAACCCAAAATCGGGTCAAATTTGTCAACGAAATAGCTGTTGACGAAATGGTTGTTTGTGAAATAGCTGCTGGTGAAGTGGACTGTCGGGAAATTGGGCTGAAGTCTGGGAAGTGAAGTCTGGGAAGTGAGCTGTCAGTGAAATGGGCTGTCGGTGAAATGGGTGTTGGTGAAATATATGACGGCGAAATTGGCAAATATCGGCTACAAAATATGTACCTGTGTGTAAATAGGTTATTTAAATATATCCATATAATAACTATAAAGTATGTTACTGCTATTTTAATTAGTTTATATTAATATTTGTCTACGTTAAATAAAATTATTTTTTATAGGCTCATTTTTGAAATTATACTAAAGATATATAATTTGATTGTATTTTTAATATTAAATAACTTTAATCTACTAGTTTATTTTGAATAGAACAACTATTAAAATATTGAGGTAATGTACTTGTCCCCCTCGTTACATGACATTTTGCCACGGGTCACATGACAGGCTCAAACGGCCAATCACAATTATTTAATTTTTAAAAAATTATAAGCTAATAAATATATGCAAAAAAAGTTAATTATATTTAAGAAATAGACAAATACACTTAAAATTGTCGCAGTTGATCATGAAATTCGGATAATAAGAAAATTAATGCATCTAATTGGTTAGGATTAGGGTGATCTGCAAACGTTAGCCAATAGGATATAGGATAACTTTCTCGTGATTGATCAATTTTATACAATTGAATTTATACAGTTTAGAGTACTTTTACCCCCTATCATAGAAAATTTTTTTTAAAAAAAAAATGTAACCGTCATTTATAATACTATTGAAGACTTTTCGCGAACAAAGCTTTAAGTATCTTGTGTATCTCTGGGATTCACCCTACCTGGGTATACCTCACTTAAGAGACAGTTCGTAAGCTAGGAAAATAGTAATGTACAATAAATATATATGTTAAAGCTTTTAATTAACTCAAAAAAGTACGACTAACTTGTTTGAATAAAAAAGCTTAAGATAATATATATAACTTTTAATAATATTAGTTTAAAATAAATTACAACACTTGATGCTTTACCTAGATATAAAGAAGTGTTTGGTAAGTAACTTTATCTTTCAGAATCTTGACATTAATAAGTCCAAATTTGAGTTTTTTAGTATTATTTAAGAATGTAATAAATTTGTCTTAATAAATAGGTTCTACATCATTCATTCGTGATGTGATTTATATTTAAGATAGGTTTTATTATGTATTACAGGAAATTATAACTATTGTTTGACGTTGGATGAAACATTTTCATATAATTTTATATAGCGATTGGGATGTATGTCATAATTTTTCTGTCTAAATTAAATTATATTAAATCACTTTAATCTATTTCTAATATTGAATTGTATGAATTCAAGGTTTTTAGTTAGTACATAATACAACAATAACTGTATTATTATTGTTATATCGATATCATTTATAATTAATTTCATTGGCCAGTTGGCACATGATCTGCAAAGTGACCAATTACAATGCGATTTTCAATTTACGTGATCAACCAATTACAAGAAAGTTATCCTATATGCCAATAGGTTTGATTTCATGATCATCCAAATTTTACAATCAACCATGATATTTATTACTAATATATTCAGAATTAAATATAAACTCAAGCTTTAATTTACAATTATATCTTAAATTTAAACATTAAATTGGATCTTTTACTTTTAAAAAGCATTTATTTGATCCTATATTGTTTTGTTTGTTCAAATCACCACTATCAATGGGCCTTTGTACAAATAGTATATGCCCATTGTTATGGGGTGAATCGTACGTTCAATAATTTATACATGAAAATATAGGTTTTTTATATTATAAGGCAATTCACCAGAGGCATGACGTTGGTGATTTGGTATTAGTTTATCAAAGTAGTTTATTAAATATTATTATTATTAATTAAAGTTGGATTCCCATAGGATGTCTTTTTAACAACAGCGAAATCCCAGTGCTTTTATAACTTCTATTATTTTAAAGAATTCATGGGGCTTAGAAGTAATTAACTTAAAAGAATTTAAGAAACTAATTCTAAAGTAGGGCTTACAATAATAATTACAGCATAAAAAGGCTTGCTTTATTCATTGCAATATTTTATATTGCAGCCACTTGTAATTATAACTGTCTTTTCTCTACTTGTACTTGTTCTTTGGCTTGTTTGGCCAACAAGTCTTATTCACAAGTGTAAATATTTAGCCCCAATTGTAGTGGCGTTTACTCCTACTATTACGAGTTTACTGTGCCCAATTTTATAGATCCGTTTTTTGCCTGTGACACTATCCATTTTAATACCTATACCATTTCTACAACAATTACCTGTGGTTTTACAACTAGCACTATATAATTCTTTGCTTCTTACTATATCCAATTTTATAACAATAGCAATCAACTTTACTATATCATTATAAAATAATGTTCAAGTATATTATAGATGCTTGATGCAGCTAATGAAGAATGACAAAACCTTGACGCAACATGACGAAACCATAAGTTGCATCACTGACACATGACACAGCTCAACTATTATATTTTAAGGTCACGTGAGTAGTTGCATCAGGTTACATGAGTTGGGTCAGGCATCATTATATTATATAGAAACAAATTGCTTGAAAAGAGCTAATCATTGATTTAGCCAAAAACTTTTAATAACAAAAAATTATGTTTGCACTTAGTTAAGTTAATTATCTTCAAATAATATATTTTGAAATGATACTTTGGAACATTATTTTGTATTAATATAAGTTAGTAGGTGTTCTTTTGGGATATCTTATTTTTATAGATTTTGATAATAATCAAATACTCTATTCTCATTCTTTTCTGTACCAATTTTACAATAGTTGAACTATCAAGGTTCTATTAGTATAATTTTTATAACTAAATGTCTTACTTTTTTATCTTTTTAACTCTAATATATTTACTTGAATAATAGTTATTAAGTACGAGTTTTTTTGATATAGTTCATATTATTAGATTCTTAGTACTAAATAAATATATATGTTTATTTCTTTAATATTAGTTCTATTTTTTTTTGATATGCAACAATTTCATAGATAGTGATATATTTTATCTTATAAATAAGGTTTAAATAAAAAGTTTAATTCTTTTTTAATTCTTTATAAAATAAATAATAATGCTTATTTAAAACTAAAAACAATTTTTGTAATTTTTATTTTTATTTTTATTATTTTTTTTTATTTGTCAATGTTAATATAGTAAAAATTATTAGTATTTATATTAATATCATTTGATATAGGTAACTCTAATATATATTCACTATATTATACCCATGTAACTTGTATAACTATATCAACAAAAATATATATGTGTAAACTTTTATAAGTTTTTATAGTACATAAGAAAATTGTAAACTTATTAAAATTTAGTATAAAACTACATAAGTCTTACAGTGTATAAGAAAATTATAAATTTATGTAAACATTTTACATAAATGTACAATTTTCTTATAGTATATAAGTAAATTGTAAATTTAGTAAAAATTTTACATAAATTTATGATTTTTCTTACAAACTATAAAAATATAGTCTAGTGTTATGAATTAGACAAAAAATCATAATTGATTAGTTGGTTGAAAATTTTTAAAAAATCAATTAATAGTTGATTATATTTAACTAATTAACTAATCGATTAATCGATTAATTGATTAATTGATTAATCAATTAATCAGTTAATTATCGGTAATTGGTCGATTAGTTGAATAATTGACTAATTGATTAGCTAAATATCTAATATGTACTGTACTATATGTACATTCTATATATATATTTATAGCAGCATATATTGGTAATTAACCAACTAATTGAATAATTGATTAATTAGTTAATCAATTAATTGATTAGTTGAAACTCAATTAATCAATTAATCGATTAGTTGGTTAATCGATTAAAATTAGGTTTGTAATAGTCAATCAATTAGTTGCCAACTTGATCAACTAATTGATTAATCAATTTTTAATTTATATCACTAATACAGTCGCCTCTTTTTTATCTAAACAGGCTGTCCCAAGAGATTTTGTTTAGTATAGAAAAAGTCTTGAATATAAAATTTCTCTTTTAAACTGAACTCTAATAGAAATTTGGTATATAAAGAGTTACTAAGTTAATAGATAGGATTTAGACCTAAAGACTACCGGTAGTACAGTTAGAAGAATAGGTTAAAAATCTAGAAAAATATATATATAAATAATTTTTGTATACAAAAATCTGATCAATACTATAGTTTAGTTTGGCAGAATTTTTTTTAATATTAATAATAAACTTGTTTAAAAAAAAATTCCTTTGTAACTGCTATTTTTTGTTGCTTCAAATGTACTACGTGTAGTATACTATAAATGCTAAATTTTTTATAAATTTTTTTAATAGAATTAGTAAATTTAAATTTAAATTATATAAAAAATGTTTATAGCTTACTATATTAAAAGTTTTATTATTAGTTATATTATAAAAAATATTATTTCTACTATAAAGGTTTGTAAGCTGTTAGTTGAAAATCATTACTATTTTAGTATTTCATATAGGTTCATTAGTTTTTTAACCATAATTTAAAAAAAATTTTATTAAATAAATTTTGTTTAAATTTATCAGAAGTTGTTAAAAACTAACTTTTAATTCTAATTTATGAAATTTATCAACATTTAAGCTAATATATTAAGAGTAATATAAGTTTAAAAATTTAAAAAATTAAACGTAGTTTTTAATATAAAATTTATAAGTAAAATTTACTAATAAAACGACTAAAAATAGCCAAGTTTCAAAGGTCTCTAAAAAATTTAAGAGACTATTTAAAGTTATGATATTTTTTTTACATAATGCGATTTACCCAAGTATCTTGCAAAAATATTTTAATAGATTTTTTATTATTAAAATTAGCCAATAATTGGCCTTAAATGGTGTCACCATGTAGTACAAAGTACTACTAGTAGTACGCCTAAATCCTATCCATTAATAAAAAAAAAAGATAAAAAATTTACAAACCCATTTGATGCATATCTTGCTATATACCATAAATATATATAGTATAAAATGTAAAAACAAATAAAAAAAACCTATTTTATACTAATTTTTTTTAATTTTTGTATTTTTTCAATCTTTGCATATTTTAGATCTAATATTTTTGAAATATTTTGAGTTTTTTCAAAATATTTTAGAAATAGAAAACCAAGCTAGATCAGTAGATCTGTAGCCTGGATTATACCAAGGATGCATTTGACTAATATTTTTGAAATATTTTAATAATCATATTACAAGATCAAATTAGATCATTGTTTTTTTTTTGTTTATAATTTAGATCTTCTATCAATTTTACATTGTTTTTCATTTTTGGTTTGTTTTTTTTTTTGGTTTTATTTTTTTTATTTATTTATTATTTTTTAATTTTTTTTATTTTATTTTTACAAAAAATACTAGTCCTAACTTTTTAGTACTTTGCAAGAAATCCAATAACTTTTCGATATTTTACACAAGCCAACTCAGCCTTTGATACTTTGCAAGAACACACAACTAATTTTTACCAAGCAATTTTTAAATTTCCAAAAACATTTCTTTAGAGAAATAAAGATTTAGTTAGTGCTTCATTTATTTTTTTATTTAATCTTTTTGTTTTGTTTTTTTTTATTTGTTTTTATTAATTTATTTTTTTCTAGACTTTGCGAGAAAAATAACCTAGGTTTTTTCAACACCTTGCAAGCAAACCCAGACTTTTTCAAAACTTTGCAAAAAATATATACAACTTGATTGCATCAATTTCTGTTATGAATTCTATCTACTTTAAAGAAATAGAAATTTAAGTTTTATTTTTTTTATTCGGTTTTTTTACATTTTTGTTTTTTTGTTTTTTTCTTTTTACTTATTTTTTTAATTTATATTTTTTTTATTTATTTCAGCACTTTGCGAAAATCGTAATTTCAGACGATTTCTGATTGTATGAACATGAACTCTTACTTTAAAAAAATGAAGAATTTGGCTTTATTTATTTTTTTATTTAGTTTGCTTACAGTTTTGTCTTTTGTTTGTTTGTTTTTTTACTTACTTATTTATTTTATTTTATTTATTCCTGACTTTTTTGAAACTTTGCAAGAAAACAATCTGACTTTTCTGGTACTTTACAATAACACCAACTTTAACTTCTTTAGCACTTTGCAAGAAGTAGCGAATATGAGCAAATTTGATAGTTAAAACAAAAAAAAAGGAAATAATAGCTAACTACAGAGTAAAGAGAATAAGTGTATTGGGCTAGTATTTTTATAAAAATAAATGTGACAAAGTGCAAAAGTGTTTAAAATATTCTTATTTTTTCAATATTTTTTTAGTTTTGTTTTTATTTTAATTTTATTTTTTTTGTGTTAAAGTTTCCGCTTTGGGTGAGAGTTTATTTAATCAAGCCTGTGGATCAAGGGCGCCTCTTTGGGCGCACCCACAATTGAGTTACATTGAATGAGAGTACAACTAGCCACACGTACAACTTTTGGTTATCTAATTTAAGTAGTCCACCCGAAGGTTCTACACTAGTTGCCATACCTACAACCCAACTAGGGGATTGCCTTTTTAAACCCTCTGGTCCAACGCTTCGCATGTTAATCCTACTTGTGATCACCGGTACAGCCCTCCGATACATTAGTCAGTCGAAGACAGTCCCGGATGCTACCTACATCCCCTTAGGACTAATTTATCCTCGCAGGTAAACTTGGTAGAGCAGTCCCTGTCCTACACAGGTATTACCTACACTTCGGTAACTTACGCACTCACCGAGGCAAGCAACTTGCAGTTAGGGGTACCTAACTGCTACCATTACCTACTTCTGCCCTTGTAAGGTTCATACCGACCCCGGTACCTACTATTACTTTCCTACCGGTCCATCACCGGGTGTCCCAAACTTCCAAACCAGTTGGCCCGGAAGGGTTGATCTACCCAGCATTAGGTGCTACTATGGTTTTTCTTCCCCTGGTACCTAATTCCAGAACATAGGTCCTTTTCCTCCGGTACGACTCCGGCGGCCAGGTTGGTGGACTCTCTCCTCCGAAGGTCATGTTGTCCAGTTCTCCAGCTCCGGTTTCCGATATTCCGGTTCTGGTAGCACCGTCGAAGATCGTTGCTACCTCCTTACTCGGGACTTTCCAAATGGGTTTCCATTTCCCCGGTTCCTTGGATTTGTCTGTGTCACCGAACACAACTTCGCCCGAAAGCTTCCATTCAAAATGGTAACCAAGGACTACAGGTAATATACTTAACCGATCGACAGGAAATGGTTACCGTAACACAGGTCTATTTTTCCAAAGCGTCGCCAGTGGGATTTGAACCCTAGTCCTGCCACTTGGGGGGTGACAACTTACCAACTTCCCTAAGTCGCCACACCCTGTTTTGTTTTTATTTTTTTTTTGTAAAAAAATATATAATAATATATAATAAAAATATGTAATATTGATTAAAAATTTAAAATATAATGTATAATAATAATAAATAAAAAAAATATAAAATTTTATAATAAATTTAATAGGGTGTGGCAACTTAGAGAAGTTGCCAGGTTGTCACCCCCCAAGTGACAGGTCAAAAGTTCGAATCCCACTGGCGATGTTTTGAAAAATAGGCCTGTGTTACAGTGACTGTGGCTCAAGATCGGTTAGGTAAAAATACCTGTAATCTTGGTTACACTATCTTGAATGAAGCTTTCGAGCGAATTGGTGTATTGTTATACCGACAAATCCAGGAAACCAGAAAAACAGAAACCCCTTGGCAAATCCCGAATAAGGAGGTAGACGGACGGCTATGACGGTGCTACCGGAAGAGGTGGGTGCCAGGCCAGACAACGAACCTTATGAAGGTTGTAGTAGCTAATATCAGCGATTCACGGAAATCCGGACTGTGAGTATATGGGTAAAGCCGTAGCGTCGATCGCCGAAAGAAACCGTACTATTAATTGTGTGGGACATGTACCGTTCTGGTAAAATTCTATGTCAAACCAGTTGGTTTGGCATAGTGCAGCAGGTTGTACCTGGGAATTCACCCAAAATAGGTGTCATGCCGGGTAATATCGGAGGTTAAGTATTAGGGGATTGATGGGCTTAGCGGATAATCAGAGGATTTAAATTAGACAATTCCCGTAGTTTGGTTGCAGGTATGGCAGCTAGTGTAGAACCTTAGGGCGGACCACTTAAATTAGACACCAAAAGTGTATGTGTGGCTAGTTGTATTCTTGTTACTGCTATATAAGTACATCATATCTTAAGAATCCTAATAAACACTTGTCGGCAAGACTGCCTAAGTTTAAAAAAAAAATAAATAAATAAATAAATAAATTTAATAAATTGTGAAATCTTACGAAAACTTGCAAAAACTTGTAAATATTTAAAAAATTTGCAAAGTATGATTATTTGAATATTATTATTAATTGATCATAATATCTTATTGATTTACACAAGTTTTTGCAAGTTTTCAATATTTGTTGTTTATAATATTTTCATTATACTGTAATTCGAATTTACTATGCTATAAATATTCATAATTATTACATCTTTGTAATACTCTGAAGTTACTATAGTATAAACTTTCATAATTATTGCCTCTATATAATACTCTGAACTAATTGTAAGTTTTTTATAAGTTTACCATATGTGTCTGAAATTGAGCTACCTTTTTGGCCAAAAAATTATACAAAAAATCGTAAAGTAGCTTATTTTCAAAATATTGAATTTTTTGAAAAAATTGAAAATCATACTAATAAAATGTTGTTCAAATGACACCAAATTTTTATTGTAGATATACTTTGATGCGCTGAACAACTTTACTTATCGAACTTTTGAAGTTTACTTAGTAAAAAAAAAGCTTTATATATAGCAACTGCTAATGAATTTTTTAAGATTTTTAAAAAAAATCAGTGAGGTAGCTTATTTTAGGTAGTAGCTTATTTTTGAACATATATGGTACTCTTATGTAAAAACTTATAGAGATTTACATATATTTTTTTTGCTAATGTACTCATAGGATAAGACCACTTCAAGTTGATTTTGTATTTAATATAAAATAAACTTCTATAAAAGAAGAAAAGAAGAGCATTAAACAATATCAAAATACAAAAATATAGTAATATTATGGGGTAAATCGTAGGTTTATTAATTTATACAAGAAAAATATAGAATTTAATTAATAAAGCAACTTGCTAGAGGTGTGATATTGGTAATTTGGTAATATTTTATTATTTAAACGATTTATTAAAAGGAATTATCAAAGAAATTTTATTAAATATATTTTATTATTTATTGGAATTCTGTAGGATGCCTTTTACAAGAGAGAAGTTACAGGGCTTTTATAGCTTTTGCTAACCTAATGAATTTAAGGTACTTAGGAACCAATTACAAGTAATATTGTTAAAGAATCAAGAAAAACTAACTTTAAGGTAAGAGGCTTATAATAATAATTACAACATTATAATTTAAAAAGAAGGCTTTGCTTTGTTTTTTGTAATTTTTCATATTACAGCCACTTGTAATTTTATTTTAATTTTTGGTTCTTTCTTTTCTTTTTATGCATACTTGTTTTTCAGATGTTTGAGCTATTTGGGTTTGCATTTGTTTGTTTATCTTGTTCAGCCAACAAGTCTTATCCATGAGTATAAGCATTTAGCCTCAATTATAGTGGTGTTTATTTCCTTTAATTACGAGTTTACTGTGCTCAATTTTGTAGATCTGTCTTTGCCCATGACAGTAATTCTATTGGCTGTAAAAAGGCTATAAAAAATCTAAAAATTCAAAAAAATTTAAGAGCTTAAGAATGTTTTCAGCTCTTTTAGACCATCCAGAATTTTTTTAATCATACTCTATCATACTGCCAAGTATATTTATACTTTTAATATACCACATAGCACTACTATATGAGTCTAAAAATAGACTGCTATCTAAAATAAGCTTTTGGACAAAAAACTTAAAAATGTTTTTATTTTAAAAATAAGCTACCCCATGATCGACAATAGTCACTATATAGTAAAGTTCAAATTCTACTATATAAATTGATTATTATTGCATATAAACTTATTCAGAAATCAAAATACACATGCTATATAATTTTTATGGTGTGCCAAGTCACTTCTCATCAAAAATCACATATATTTTAATAAATCTATAAAATCTTTTAAGTTTTAAATTTTTTTAAAAATGTACCTGATAAAAACTATTGTTTCTCATTAATACTATCCAAATTATCAGTTAGTATATTTAAAAAGTTTATAAAGTTAAAGTTATATGTATTTAAAGCTATTATGCTTTCAAAATTTTGGTGTTTAATATAAAAAATTTTAAATTTTTTTTATCCAGTCAGAATTAGTATATAATGCATTCTGATGGCTAAAAAGCATTTATATATACCTAAATTTGGTGCATTTAATGTAAAATGACTTGGTGCACCATAGCAAAATGATAAATATTTTATTATTTAACTTTACAAAAAAATTAAAATTTGTTAAAAATATATTTAATAAATATAAAAATTAAATGTTAAATACTAAGTTAAAAAGTTTTTTAATTTGTATGAAAATTTTAAAGAATATGTATTTTGATCTCCTAAATATATTTATTTAAACATTTTTATAATTGACTTATATAGTAAATTTGGACTTTACTATGTAGTGACTACTTGTGATTTTTAAAACCTCTTTTATCCAAAAATAAACTACATCAGCAAATTTTATATATAGATATATATCGATTACTAACTGGTAAGATATATATCGATACTCATCACCCCTGTCGATTACTATTGATAGTGATAGTAATCGATTAATATCCGGTTAATACCCTGTCGATTACTATCGATAGTGATAGTAATCGATATATATCCAGTTATATCGAATATGATATCAATTAATAATTATTATATTCACATAATCATACTTTTTGAACATTTTACAGGTTTTCGCAAGTTTTCGCATGTTTTCGCAATTTAATTATAAATTTTTTTTTATTTATTATTATTATTATATAATATTTTAAATTATTAAATATACAATATTCGCAAGTTTTCGCTATTTAATATAAAATTTTATTTTTATTATATATTATATTTTAAATATTACATATATTATATATTATAATAAAAAAAAGAATTTAATAATTTTGCGCATGTGCACTGTAGCGCACCTCATATGATTTGGTGTAATGTGAAATCAAAACAACAAAAATAACCAGTTTTTTTGTTAGTTAGGGTTAGGGTGAGGTTAGAATAGTGTGTAGGCGAGAAAGGGTATTTTATAGTAAAATTTTGCAAGGAATTTTTTTTGTTAGAGCACGAAGAGTGGTTTCATAAACAAAAATATGATCCACAAGGAATTTTTAAAAGGTCGCTATTTTTCTTGATTTCACGTTATACATGATCCTATGATCTGATTGGTTTATCAGATGGGTGCGTTACAACGCATATGCGCTAAATTACATAAAACTAAAAAAAAATAACAAAAAAAAATAAATTCAAAAAAAACGAAACCAAAAAAAATAAAAAAAATAAACTATTATATTTCTTATATTCACTCATATTTGCTTATATTTGCTTATATTCGCTACTTCTTGCAAAGTCCCAGAAAGTTAAATCGTTTTCTTGAAAAGTTCCAAAAGAAATAAGGAATAAATAAAATAAAATAAAATTAAAAAAATAAGTAAAAAAAAA